>WEIB01000816.1:0-26077 GCA_015476505.1 Urochloa ruziziensis
GCAAAGACTCAACTCCATACCTTCTTTCCAGTCTCATAAGCAGGTCTCAAGCTCAGCCACTCTATCCTTGCTCCCCTAGCAGACCTAAACTCCCTCTTTTCCTTGTTGTCTCTCTAAGCAACTCACACGGTTATCGACCAACTGCTCTAATCTAGCAATCTACTGACGCAAAGAGGTGGGATCGGTCAATACCTCATCCTCGGAGTCGGAGTCGGAGTCGTCCTTGCTCTTCACGGAGTCGTGCGCCATGGTGCAGTAGTCGCGGCGGCGAAGGAGATGCGTTGAAGTTGCGGTTCAAGCTCTTCTTTCCTTGCGGTGGCCGCGGTCTCATCTTCACTGCTTGAGCTTGACGACGTGTTGGTGGAGCTTGTGTCGATGTCGCTCGCATCATGCCACCATCGCTCGAGGATCTGTTCTTCTTGTGTCCACCGTGCTTGTTCTTCGATCCTTCTTCTGTCCTTGTTCTTGTGCTTGGCGCGGTACTGTCCTTTGGGACGGTGTCTTTGTGGTCGCTCTCGCGGGGCGGGGTGGCATGCGGTTGTAGTCGTTCTTGATCTCCTCGGGCACTCGGCGATGAAGTGGCCCATCTTCCCGCATCTTTAGCACGTACTCCCCGCACGTCCTCGACCCTTGCGGTTCTGTACATCCGCTCGAACCTCCTCGTGAGCAACGCGAGATCTCCTCGCTCAGCACCTCATACTCTCATCTGGAAGGACACAAGAGAAGACAAAGCAAAGTGTCCTAGGAGTGTTAGCATGTCCATATCCAGAGCACCGACTAGAGCCAGAATATGGGGATCAGTCGGACTCTTAGCCTTGGCAAGCAACTGCTCTGTCAACCGGAAGCTTCAACTTCGGAAAAGCTCATCACAGAAAGAGTCTCATAGTTTGCCGACTCCATGATCGCCTCAACCTTGGCACCCCACACGGATCATCAAGTGCTTGCAGGAGCTAGATAGCTCGGTCATGATCCGAGTATGGGAGCACGGTAATGTTGGCTTTCATGTTGTTGACAATCGAGTGAAACGCTGAAACAAAGCATCAACAGACTCTCCTGGCAAATGAGCAAAATTTTCATACTCTCTCCTGTACATCGAGAAAAGCCTAGCCTTGACATGGCTATCACCACCGTGGGCTACCTTGAGCTTCTGCCAGATCTGGCTAGCTAGGTCCTCGCCCAAAACAACAGCTCAACTCCTCGGCAGACAAAGCACGGAACAAGTAGTCAACATCTAGCATTCGCTTCAAATCTATCCTTTGCATCCTGGGCATCTAAGTTGGTGGGATTGACATAGTTTTCATCTTTCGTCCATCCCACAGCAACTTTCCTTTGCCTCGCAGAAAGCGCCCATACGCGCAACCCAGTTCGGGTAGTTCTTCCCATCGAAGTGCGGGAGCCCGGAACCCCGATCTTGGTACGCCATCTTTGGATCTAGACTGGTTAGAGTCGCAAAGACTCGTAACCGGCTCTGATACCAATTGAAGGACCGAAATGGCGACCAGAGGGGGGGGGGGGAGTGAATGGGAGCCGACAAAAATTTCTTTCCCGAATATGGCTTTCATCCCAAAATCACTTCCGAACCTCGCAACACGATCTTGCCAAGATCACTTAGCAACTGACATGCTACTTACCCTAGGAACAAGAAACAAGTAGTGGAAAAACAGAAAGAACCTCGATCCAAAAGGCTTGCAAATCTGTCACTGGGTGTATGTACTCGGCAGTGCCGGATTTCCAAACTCGGCACTGCCGGGTTTGGGTGTATGTACTCGGCATTGCTGGGTTTGGGTGTATGTACCCGGCACTGCCAGATTTCCAAACTCAGCACTGTCGGGTTTGGGTGTATGTACTCGGCACTGCTGGGTTTGGGTGCATGTACTCGGCACTGCCGGATTTCCAAACTCGGCACTGCCGAGTATACCCAAAAGTCAACTCTTTCAATCTCATGAATGGATATCCCAAAAGGCTTGAGCTCTTGAGACGAAACTTTAAGAAGATGATCTACACATCAAGTAGAGGGTATGCCCCAAAAATCTCGGCCTCTAACTCTTTAGAACTCCCAGAATCTCAAAACTCACAAAGAACACCTCCATCTCGAGTCCATCCAAAAAACTTCAAATCTAGAGCGATTTCCGGTGTTTGGGGACAAGGGATCACTAAGAAAAGAGGCACAAGGCACTCATGTGTGATTCCTCCAAAGAAATCCGAGAGAAAACACCCTAGAAATTGAAGAACGAAAATCCCCAAAAATGGCTCCGAAAAAGAGAAAAAGAAAAAGAGATCTAGAATTCAAATCATGACACAAACTTGAATAGATTAAACTCCGTCAACCAACCATGAATTCACCTATACAAACTACAAAGGATTTAAGAAAATAGTTCCAGGTGGAGAGGATGAAAAGGAAGGGGAAAATGGATAACCAAAGAGATGAAAGGATGACTACCCCTAAGCGACACATACCCCTCAGGGGCAAATTTGTCATAGTTGCGAATATTCCTCTGGCCCGGACCGCATCCGCCGCAACCTTGCTTCCCTTCGATGCAAGCTTTGCGGCCACGCCGCGTGTCCTCTGGTCTAGGCTCCTTGACATGCACGGCTCCTCTCGATGGGCCGTTACCGCCACGCCAAGTCCTCGGGCTTGGTTTTGAGGCCCAAACCAAGAAAACGTCCTCCTCATGATTTTGTGGCCGAATCACCAAACCCCACATACAAGCTTCAGTTGTTAGCCGCCACCTTGCACCGGCTTCATGTCCCAGTACGAGCTTCGGTTGTGAGCCGCTACCTCGCACCGTGAGGACCGGGTGTGTCCGAGGACCAGTGGATGGTCGCTTCCTGGTGTGATGAGTGATTGACAACATGGTGTGGATTGACGTTTGCCTTGGCTCAAGTATTGCAGGTGTAGAATGCGGCTTGGTTGCATTGGTGCAGGTGAAGAACAGGCGCGAAAGGTCTTAGCCATGGCGGCCTCCAAGAAGTGGAGAGACAAGTAGGCTTGGTTCGAGGGACCCGGTGGCCAGATGGATCAAGTGCGGTTCACATGGTGGCATGAACGAGCAAGGGAACGTGGTTCTGGTGCAAGGTTGAAGGACCGAAATGGCGACCAGAGGGGGGGGGGGGAGAGTGAATGGGAGCCGATAAAAATTTTTTCCAACCAATCCGGCTATTTTCCCAAATCAACTCCGATGCCTCCGAAAGCAATCTTGCCAAGATCACGTAGCCACTGTCAAGCTACTGACCCTAGGAACAAGAAACACGCAGCGAAACTCGAATCGATCGAGACGAACACAAAATGAACCGAAAACAAGACTCGATCCAACACACCCAGGGGGGGCGGTTAAACCGGGTCAGGGGGGTGGTTAAACCGCCCTGGCCTGGGAACCTCGGGAAAAAGTCAAATCGAAAGTGGATCTCCCAAACCGCTTGAGCTCTTGAGGCGGGATTTTGGTCAGATGATATAGACATCCAGTGGAGTGTTTTCCCAAAAGATCTCGGCCTCTAACTCGCTATAACTCCCAGAATCTCAAATCTAAGGAAGAACACCATGACCTCGAGTTCATCCCGAAATACTTCAAATCCAAAGCGATTCCCGGCGTTTGGGGGCAAGAGATCACTAGCAAAAGAGGCACAAGGCACTCATACGTGAATCCCCCAAAGAAATCCGAGAGAAAACGCCCTAGGAAGTGAAGAACGAAAATCCTCCAAAAATAGCTCCGAAAATACCTCCGAAAATAGAAAAAGAAAAAGGAGCTCGTGCATTCAAATCATGGCACAAAGATGAGCAGCACAAACTCAATCACCAAACCATAAATTCACCTATACAAACTAGGAATGATTCGAAATAGTTCTAGGTATAGGGGATGAAGGGGAAACTAGTTCAAAGGAGAAAACCAAAGAGAACTAAAGAGATAACTAGAAGAGATCGCAGCCACCATGCCCTGGGGGGCCTATTAGTAGTCCAAGTGGTGGTGCTCTAAAGACTAAACTACCCCTAAGTGATACATACCCCTCAGGAGAAAATTTGACATTTGGTTTCAGATATTTTCCGGCTGGGACACCTTCCACCGCAAGCTAGCTTCCCTCCGACGCAAGCCTTGCAGTCACGCCGCGTGTCCTCCGGATCGAAGCTCCTCGACGCCGTTCATCGGTGGACGGTTTCCCTTGGTTTGGGCCTCAAAACCAAGGACCGAGGACTCGACGAGGCGAATTTGGGCAGCTGGGCCAGAGTGGCTGCCAGGGGCGGTTTAACCGCCCCCTTCTGTGGCCAATTGCCACGTCCTTGTTCTAGAAGATCACAAACACAACTCAGATGATCATGAGACGTGCGATCAACGTCGGTTTGATCCAAAGAACCTGAAAGACCTAAGCTACATTTGCATGGATTGAAGGGCCCACCAACATTGGATTCTCAGACAGCTTCAATCCAACGCAACCGTTACCGACCTCAGGGTGCAATCCAGAGCGTCCCTGAAGAAGGCGGTGCCACGGGGCAGCAAGGCCAGGCCGATCGGCCTGGCCTAGGCCGGCCGGCCTCCCCCATAGGCCGCCACCTGTCCCCCTTCGCATGGCAGTTAAGCAGAGTGTTAGCTTACACTTGACGCCTGCAACCGCCCCTAGAAGCTATAAAAGGGACCCTCCTTCACCTTGAAAGGGCATCCATCAAATCATCCAAAGGAGAGAAGAGTAGCTTAGTGAGTTTGTGCTCTCATCTTTAGAGTAGAGTAGGGAGAGAGTGGGTGAGTTGCTCGGGTGACAGCCGAGCTTTGTAGAGAGAGTCCGGGATTTCTCTCTCAGTCTCGTCTCAACATTTCCGCCCCCGAGGAATATATTCAAGAGTTATCTTCAGTAAGTCCTCGGTCCCTTGTCTTTAGTACTTCGCTAGTTTACAACTTACTTTCAGCAAGTTATCATATTTATCTTTGATCTGCGGGTACCTGAGTCTGCGCGAGTGACAGCGACTCTTGTTTGGGGTTTCCTCTATAGCCCTTCGCGTTGGGTGGAGGTCAGTGACTGAAAGCTTAGGCGTGGTGCCTGTGCTGGCTAGTCATCTCAGGTTGTGTTGCACCCCCCAGAACTGCAGTGGTAGGCGGCAGGTGGTGACAGCCCTGTCCGTCCTTTGTACTCCACCACGTTCGGGTGTACTCATAACAGTAGTGCTGAGCCCGGAAGAACCCCTCTCTCACCCCGTTCTGAGTTCTTCCCGTTCTAGCCGTCGAAGCAGATCAGGTTAGGTATCGATAGTTTGTCTGGGATAACGAGTAGCTAACTAAAGTCAAGCTCTCTACCCATTTATCCTTTTTCTCCATGGTGGATCTGGTTAGAAAAGTTCTAGGCTAGTCGCGTCTACCGTTCCTTGGATTCGATATCCAGGTTCTTACTCCCCTGGTGAAAGGCTACATCGGGCTCCGTGCGCTTGCGGATTTTAGTTAGGCTAAGGAGTGCCAACATAAGTTTAGTACCTACATGACTTCAGGGTGTGGACTTTTTCCTGCTCCTTCCGGGAACGTTTTCCCCATGCCTCGAACATGTGGGTACGAGGGGCGTAAGTGTTGGTTCGGCCAGCCTTAGACCTCGTATACCAGGGGGAGTTTGGTCCTGGACGCGACTGGAGGATTGATGGGAACTACCTGGTAGTGCTAGCCTTTGGCTGAGTGCGATGATCCGAGTGTTTAGGGTCCCCCTTGCAAGGTTAAAATCGGTTTGAACTATCTGTTTCTCGTAGCTAATGAGACTGCTTAACCCCGCTGCTACATTGAGTAAGAAGTGGAACATGATGTTGGAAAGAAACTTGATGCTTGCTTAATTGCTTGCTCCACTTGCTTGATTAGTACAGGTTGCTTACCTAGAATGGTTAACTTAACTAGAACTTGATGCTAAAATATTGAAAGTAAGGATCCACTATTAGTCGCTATTTGGCAAAACAAACCCACCAGCCAAAAGCCTTGCATGTCTAGAATTTGGTGATGTAGCTGTGACCCGATGGTTAAGTCTTGCTCAGTATTAGTATACTCAGCCTTGCTTGATGAAATGTTTTCAGGTAGTGCTCTGGAGGAGATGGTTGCAGGTCTTACCTGGCCAACCACCCTTCCTCCTGGTTGGACTGTTGTTTGGGACGAGGATGCTTCTGAGTGACGTCACGACGGCTTCACGTGATGCTACTACCGCTTTTGAATAATTAGTTTATTTCGCTGCTTTTGAAAACTCTGATTTAATAGTTACGTTATGCATTGAACTTGGTTTGTAATAAATTACCTCCAGTGGGACCTATTTAATACTTGTGGATTGTTGTAATCTCTAGGATCCACCTTCGAGTGGGTATTTGTATGACTTGTTTCGATCGAGGTAACTGTTCGTGGTTGCATCGGGCTCGACCCGACAGACTGTCAGATTACTCCGATTTAATTGCGTGACGACCAATGGAAGGTTAGCGCACTTAAGCCGGATTAATTTGAGCGGTTCTGCCACAGTTTGGGGGCAAGGGATCACCAAGAAAAGAGGCACAAGGCACTCATGTGTGATTCCCCCAAAGAAATCTGAGAGAAAATGCCCTAGAAATCGAAGAACCAAAGTCCCCAAAAATGGCTCCGAAAATAGCTCCGAAAAAGCAAAAAAGAAAAAGAGCTCAGAAATTCAAATCATGACACAAACTTTAATAGATTAAACTCCGTCAACCAACCATGAATTCACCTATACAAACTACAAAGGATTCAAGAAAATAGTTCTAGGTGGAGAGGATGAAAAGGAAGGGGAAAATGGATAACCAAAGAGATTCCATGAAAGGATGACTACCACCTCCTATATGTAGTTCAAGTGGTGGAATCCTAAGTACTAAACTACCCCTAAGTGATACATACCCCTCAGAGGCAAATTTGTCATAGTCGCGAATATTCCTCCTGCCGGACCGCATCAGCCGCAACCTTGCTTCCCTCCGACGCAAGCTTTGTGTCCTCTGATCCAGGCTCCTCCGCATCAGCGAATATTCGGAGCTATTTTCGGAGCCATTTTTGGGGATTTTGGTTCTTCGATTTCTAGGGCATTTTCTCTCAGATTTCTTTGGGGGAATCACACGTGAGTGCCTTGTGCCTCTTTTCTTGGTGATCCCTTGCCCCCAAACTGTGGCAGAACCGCTCAAATTAATCCGGCTTAAGTGCGCTAACCTTCCATTGGTCGTCACGCAATTAAATCGGAGTAGTCTGACAGTCTGTCGGGTCGAGCCTGATGCAACCACGAACAGTTACCTCGATCGAAACAAGTCGTACAAATACCCACTCGAAGGTGGGTCCCAGAAATTACAACAATCCACAAGTATTAAATAGGTCCCACTTGAGGTAATTTATTACAAACCAAGTTCAATGCATAAAGTAACGGTTATTCAGAGTTTTTCGAAAGCAGCGGGAAACAACTAATTTATTCGACGGGAATGACGTCACGTGAAGCCGTCGTGACATCACTCGGAAGCATCCTCGTCCCACACAACAGTCCAGCCAGGAGGAAGGGTGGTTGGCCAGGTAAGACCTGCAACCATCTCCTCGAGAGCACTACCTGAAAACAATTCCAGAAGCAAGGCTGAGTATACTAATACTCAGCAAGACTTAACCGTCGGGTGTCAGCTACAACACCAACTTCTAGACATGCAAGGCTTTTGGCTGGTGGGTTTGTTTTCCAAAGAGCGACTAAGAGTGGATCCTTGTTGGCACTCCTTAGCCTAACTAAAATCCGCAAGCGCACGGAGTCCGATGTAGCCTTTCACCAGGGGAGTAAGAACCTGGATATCGAATCCAAGGAACGGTAGACGCGACTAGCCTAGAACTTTTCTAACCGGATCCACCAAGGAGAAAAAGGATAAATGGGTAGAGAGCTTGACCTTAGTTAGCTACTCGTTACCCCAGACAAACTATCGATACCTAACCTGATCTGCTTCGACGGCTAGAACGGGAAGAACTCAGAACGGGGTGAGAGAGGGGTTCTTCCGGGCTCAGCACTACTGTTATGAGTACACCCGAATGTGGTGGAGTACAAAGGACGGATAGGGCTGTCACCACCTGCCGCCTACCACTGCAGTTCCGTGGGGTGCAACACAACCTGAGATGACTAGCCAGCACAGGCACCACGCCTAAGCTTTCAGTCACTGACCTCCACCCAACGCGAAGGGCTATAGAGGAAACCCCAAACAAGAGTCGCTGTCACTCGCGCAGACTCAGGTACCCGCAGATCAAAGATAAATATGATAACTTGCTGAAAGTAAGTTGTAAACTAGCGAAGTACTAAAGGCAAGAGACCGAGGACTTACTGAAGATAACTCTTGAATATATTCCTCGGGGGCGGAAATGTTGAGACGAGACCGAGAGAGAAATCCCGGACTCTCTCTACAAAGCTCGGCTGTCACCCGAGCAACTCACCCACTCTCTCCCTACTCTACTCTAAAGATGAGAACTCAAACTCACTAAGCTACTCTTCTCTCCTTTGGATGATTTGATGGATGATTTCTCAAGGTGAAGGAGGGTCCCTTTTATAGCTTCCAGGGGCGGTTGCAGGCGTCAAGTGTAAGCTAACACTCTGCTTAACTGCCACGCGAAGGGGGACAGGTGGCGGCCTCTGGGGGAGGCCGGCCGGCCTAGGCCAGGCCGATCGGCCTGGCCTTGCTGCCCCGTGGCACCGCCTTCTTCAGGGACGCTCTGGATTGCACCATGGTTCGGTAACGGTTGCGTTGGATTGAAGCTGTCCGAGAATCCAATGTTGGTGGGCCCTTCAATCCATGCAAATGTAGCTTAGGCCTTTCGGGTTCTTTGGATCAAACCAACGTTGATCGCATGTCTCATGATCATCTGAGTTGTGTTTGTGATCTTCTGGACCAAGGACGTGGCAACTGACCACAGAAGGGGGCCGGCCAGCCTGGCATAGGCCGGCCGGCCTGGCTTTGTGTCAAACATGGCTCAGCTTTTGCTTGCTTGCTCCTGCACTCACAAATTATACAAAACTTGTGGAACTCATTAGAAATAATCAATTTTACTTTGTTATGAGCAAGATGAGCCTGAAATGTGACGGAATGTTGGTGGTGAAACCGTATCGTAACGACCACCAACACGCCCCCCTACCTGAACTTTGCTAGTCCCTTAGCAAAGAATGAATTAAATCACCGGGACTTTCGCAAGGTCAGGGTCATGAGCTCAAGGTATACACAAGTCATATTTCTGAGTTTTCTTTCATACCTTGGATTTTGGTGGCTAACACCCTCATCTTCATCAATTGAGTCTTAGAACAACTCATTGATTGGTCGAGCACTTCTTCCTCTTGGCATTTGGAGTTTTTGATAATTTTATAAAGAAAACGAGGCATTCCCTTGTTATTTCTCAACATCTCTCAATCACTCATAGTGTTTAGATCCTCGCCTGAGCTTAGAATCAAGCCTCTCTATGTTATATGGTGGAGTTTTGGAGATGTTGCTCACTCTTCTTTATTTATTTTGTGAGATCGAAGAACTTGTCTAATCATTCCTACTACTCATACATCTTGGCCAAGTGCATGTGTACTTTGATGGTTGAGTCCTTGTTCAAGCATCTTTCATCTTTCCCCTTTCTCTTTCTCTTTTTTTTTCTCTGAAGATAAGGAGTGTATCATTCCTTTCTTCATCATCTCTTTTTTTTCAGGGGGATGAGGAGCTTTCGACAATTTGGACTTTATTGATGCTCGTGTACGTGTATGGCCATGATGAACAAGATAGCACGAACGTGAAGGCAAGTAATTCGAGCAAGCTCAAAATTTAGAAGGTAGCTATGTAAAAGTTTCAACTTGAACTTGGTATATGGCTCTGGATAGGACATTTCAAGTTGATGATAACAAGGGTTGCCTTAAGCTTTATTTTCAAAAACAATCTCCAAAACCTTGAATCGGATGGCTCAACTTCTCAAATCATTATATCATAAGAATCAATTAACGAGAATCAGGCAATCCTAATGAAAGTTCCGAAGGCAATGAAATACGTTCTCATGAAATATCACAAGTATATCCAAGGTGTCATGCATAGGGGTTCACTTTCATGAATTTTGATCAAGTTTTAACATTATTTAGCCAGGAATTTTATTTGGATCAAAATCACGAAGGGATCAAATGTAGGGGTTACAAACCGTGTCCTGGAGTCGAGTCGACGACGTTGGCCACAGGCCCAGGTCGATCGGCCCAGTAGAGGCCGGCCGGCCTGGCCTTGCAGCCAAACGTTCCGATTCAGGTTCCCCGTTCATGTGATTCGCGAGATTACGCAGTGGGCACGGGATCTCCTCGAACGGCTTCAGCAGGGGGCCGGCCGGCCTGGCATTGTGCCAGGTTTGGTCGTGCCTTGGCCAGCGACCAGTACAGCTCCTGTTCATCAGTTTTTCTGCGTGCTTCACTGAAAAATTAGTCCGAGGGTTTGGTTGGCACACAAGTGTGCACCAACCATTCATTTTTATTCTTTTCTTTTGATATATGAGCCTCTTCTTTCAAATAAATCATTTTATTTTATTCAAACTAAGGGGAAACAAATGTGGGGGTGCTGCATACAAGGGAAAATTGAATGAAAGAAATAAAAAGGGAAATCTAAACTAGCACCCAAAAGTCTAAATTAATTCTAATCCTAACTACCCCTCCTTCGGGCGGTAGAGGTGTTCATTGCCGGTTGCCTTCACGAGGTGCTTGACCTTAGAGGCCATCGCCTTGCGAAGGATCTCGATCTTGTTATCGGCCTCCATTTGCCCGATCACCGCCTCCGCCACGCGCTCATCCATGTTGTTAACCTTTAGTTGCAGCGCAGCGAGCTTCCTCCTCAGCTCCTCTACGTCCTCCTCCTCCTCCTCCTCGTCGGACCACTCCATCTGTCCGGGAGGTCCTTGGATCGGAGGGGGCGTCATGAAACGCTTCCTCCCTCGTCGGGCTTCTTAGGGGCTAAGAAGAGCCCCTTCCCGATGCCTGGCCCTTCCCGGCGTGGAGGGCTAGGACTTCCCGGGGAGTACTGCAGTGAGTACCCCGGCGAGGTGGAGATGAAGAGCGGCACGATCTCCTTCTTGAGCGGCGAGGAGACGAGGCGCTTCCCGATGGCCTTCTTCGGGGACAAGAGTCCCGTAGTTGGCCTTCGGGGCGTCTTGGGCTGCGAACTCCCCTGACCCTCCTCCTGAGGATCACGGAGGGAGGCTCTGCCCAAAGGCGAGCCAGAGAGGCGGCGAGGGGAGGCCGGCCGGCCTGCCCCAGGCCGATCGGCCTGGGAGAGTGGCCGCCGGGCCTCAGGCTGCGCGGCGACGACGTCGACGAACGCCGCCCTCTCAATGATTCGGACGCTGCTGGAGTTGGAGGAGCACGGTGTCCCTCTCAAGGACTCGGACGGGGAGCGGCTGCCTTGAGAGGCCGAGTTGGAGTCTTGGTGGCTTGATTGCGAGGCCATGGCTGAGATCTCTCAAAGGAAGGGACGTTTCTGGAGAAGGAGGCTCGAGAGTTCTGAGGGAGAAGAAGAGCGGGGGCCTTTCGTTTTAAAACGACGCTCCTCCCTTCGAAACCCCACGAATTCTCGGAAAGGATAGCAGCGAGACTCATTCAAACGAGGAGCGTCCCGAGTCGAGTTGGTGCTGGGCCGGTTGGCCTGGGTGGGGCCGGCCAGCCTGGCTGGGCCGGTCGGCCTGGGTGAGGCCGGCCGGCCTGGCCTTGTCTCGAGAGCCCATGAATTTTTCGTGCATGCTTCCTTTGGCTCTTCTACCTGTCGGTGATATTATCTCCGGCAGTCTTCCATGGGGTAGCCCACGGAAGTGATTTGTATGCAGGGAAGATCGCAAAGATCGGAAGCAAGATGGTTAGGATGGACAGACACAAGGGTTTAGACAGGTTCGGGCCGTCGACTCGACGTAATACCCTACGTCCTGTTTTGGGGTGTTGTATTGCGTGGATTTCGCTATGAGTTGAGATGAGATGTGTTGGGTTGTTTTGGAGGGGGTCCCTGCCCGCCTTATATATCGGGGGGCAGGGTTACAAGTCGGTTTGTAGTCGATCCTATCTCTAAGAATCCTTTCCTTCTTTACAAAAACTCCTATTCAAACTAGAACTCAACCTTCCAGATCCTTCCTTCGTGCGCCGACTTGTCCCGCACGTCATCAGGTCCAGAACGATGGACTGGGCCGCCCCCTTTTGGTGGGCTGCCAGGCTTGCTCGTGAGGTACCCGGGTACTATATCCCCCACAGTAGCCCCCGAGCACTTCTTGGCCGATTGTTGGCTGCAATTGATTTGTCTTTTCTTGCATGATCCGAGTGCTCTCAAATCGTCTAAGATCTCATCCGAGTGATTTCGAAGAAGATCCGAGTGGTTTCGAGGAAGATCCGAGTGCTTGCTCAAACGTTCCTGAAAACAATTCTTCAATTGTAGCCATAGTGAGGGGAAGAAGTGCTCTTTTTCACGACGCGAAAGCGAAGTGAATACACTTAGCCCCCGAGCTTTGGGCAATTTTAGTATGAAATTGGCCAAAGGTCTTCAACTTTTCTCCATCAATATCTTGATCTTCAATGGTGTGCACCTCCAGGTGCATCCATTGGGTGTAGCCCCCGAGCCTTGAGCAGAATATAATATTCTGGTCGAGGGTCAAAAATAAAATATTATGAATCTCTTTTTGAACTTAGTCCATCAATGGTGTGCACCTCCAGGTGCACCCATTGGGTGTAGCCCCCGAGTCTTGATTCGACTCGGCACGATCGTGTCAAGACTCTGAAAGCCGTGGATCCTGACTGAACTTTTCAGCCCCCGTGCCTCTGAGCATGGATTTCGGATAATCTTCTCCTTCTGGGGCTTTTTTGTTTCCCCTTCTTAAGGATTCTGTTCTCAAGTTCTTTGAACTCGGCGTGACTCCCAGATCGTGTCCCACGACCCAGCTTGACCATATGGTAAGCCACCTTCTCACAAGATTTATACTTGTCAGCACTTGACCCAGACTTCTGAGCGAATTTAGCGATAGTATCGCATGCCTTACGTAAAAATCAATTGCAAGGTTGCAATATTAATTGCAAAAATAAGTCTGGCCGTCGACTAATTTTAGCCTCACGACCGAGTGGTTTCCGCCCCTGAACACTAGCTCAGGAACCCACATATTTGTTAATTTGACAGAACCAAAAGGTCGTGGCATATTTCAGCCCAATTAGGCCCATTAATCCCGTAAAGTCCGTTGTTTCCTAGGGAAACTAACGGTTGCCTTATTGAAGCCAGAATATCGCGAGATATCGCGACTCCATACCGCATCTTCGAATTCAAAGCATCGGGACGTGCCTGCGTCGGTTGAGTTCCCGAGACACGCATCGCGCCGCGCGCAGGAGGAACGGTTCATTCCATTATAAGCCATCCCCGCCGCAATCTTCTTCCTTTCCTTGCCATTTGCCTTCTCAGCGCCCAAGTTCTCCTCCACTGTTCGAGCGCAAACCCTAGATCCATTTTCGCAACCTCCATCCTCAATCCCCAGCCCCTGCTCATAGCCATGGCGCCGAAGAGGAAGGAAGCCCCGAAGCGGAAGGAGAGGTCACCAGGAAGGGCTCGGTCGGTCAGAGCCAAGGCCGCCGTCGATGTCGCTGTGGATCGCGCCGCCGAGTGGAGGGAGTCCATCACCACCACCAGGCGCCTCGAGCAGCACGTCATCGACGGCATCCTCCCAGACCAGCAAACCGCCGAGTGGCGCGCAGCCTCCGGTGAGTCTTTCCCCACCCCAAATTCCTCTGATTTGGTGGTGTTCGAATCTTTTCTTCTGCGCGGCTTTGGCGTGCCCGCGCACCCTTTTCTCCGCGGCCTGCTGCATTTTTATGGGATCAGTCTCTGCGCACTGAATCCCAATTCCATTCTGCATATCGCCATCTTCATCAACCTCTGTGAGGCCTATCTTGGGATAGAGCCTCACTTCAATCTTTTTCTTCATCTTTTCCTGTAAAAACCTTATCTGGAACCGAGTGCCCGCGAGTAGTCAGAGGCGCCGGGTTCCAACTCCGTGAGGGTCGAACCCAGGAGTATTTTGATATTCCTTTTCCTACCTCCAACAAAGGGTGGCAGTCCGAGTGGTTTTACGTAGGAAACCACTCGCCTGCCATCTCTCCTGAAATCGATTCGCGTCCTGTTCCCTCCCAGTCCTGGACTTCTCTTCCCAAAGAGAGTGAGATGGACGAGGTTCGGGAATTGCTGGGTTTCATAGCCCAGCTGAAGGATAGAGGGTTGACTGCCGTTGGAGTGGCAGCCAACTTCGTGCTGCGCCGGATCCAGCCCCTCAAGCAGCGGGCTCATCCGGCGTATGAATACTACGCCGAGGGGGACAACACGCGTGAAGCCCCTGAGCGTGTTGACAAGGGCCAAGCCGCAGCTCGGCATTGGCAAATTCTTTGTGTCAGGGACTTCCCTGCGGACTACTGATTGTCCTCCGGCGTACAACTTATCGAATCCACGCCCTGAGGTACTGAACCAATCTGTTGCTGTTTTATGTTTTCAATTCCACCCATTGGGTGTAATCTCAGTAAAGAACTGAACCCAACTTTTGCAGGGTCGAGCTGCTTTTGTGTCTATCCCTCCTTTGCCTGAGATGCCGAAGGGAGTGGATTAGCCGACTCCGCGTAGAGCCGGTGCTGTTGAAGAAGCAGTCGGAGGAAGCGAGAGTGACCTGCATGACTCAGATATCAGTCTGTCGTCCTCGCCTTCTCCAGACGTGCTATCTCCGAGTGGTGGAAAGGCTGCCCCTGTCCCGAAGAAGTGGAAGATTTCTGTTTCAACGGGGATCGTGATTGGGGATACGCCGAGCCGTCGCCAACTCCTCCTCTCCGAGTCATCTGACTCGGATGATGACGAAGCTGGTGGTGCCGGGTCTTCAATCCCGCCCCCAATTATCAGCTCGGAGCAGTCGCCCCTTGCCATAGTACCTTTGAGTACTGCAAGTCCGAGGGACCTTCCTTCCCCCACTCGGAGAGGAAAGCGCCCAAGAATGCGCGTATCTACTCTGTAAGTAACAATGTCAACCTTTGATTTGACCTTTATGTTTTTCTGTGATTAATCCTTATGTGCTTTATCCTGCAGCACGCCGTCTGAGATCCCATTTGCGGGTCCTGCGCCGCAGTCGGTCGGCGAGACAGAGATCCCAACAATCCAAGTGCCAGAAGTATCATCCCACTCGGCTGATCTCCTCAGCGATCAGCCTGTGGGGCCGCCACCAGAGTCGCTGCGAGCACCAACCCCACCTCCGCCGAGTCCTGCACCAGCGTCGCCGATCACACTGCCAGTTCCGCAGGGCAGCCCCCAGCCTGCTCCTGTGGTTGAGCAGACTGCTGCGGTGGAGGAGCCCCAGGCTAGAGAGGTCGAAGTTGCTCCTGCGGCGGCCGTGGCTCCAGGTGGTGGTGCTCCTATGACTCCTCTAGCGGAGTTCATGTCGCTCCATCGTCGTATGGGCCAAATAGCCGAGGTATTTCCTGAGCCATGTTTCTTGTTTAGATTGAGTACCGAGTGGTACACTTATTTGTTGTGTCATCTGACTATCTTTTGCAGGACTTAGCTGCTGATGCCGAGGCAAAATCCTCAGCGATTCAAGAGCTTTCATCTGCAGCCGCTAAGGCCGACTCCTTGGTGGCCCGAGTGGCTGAACTCGAAGCCGCTGCGACCCAACACCAGGCCGAGTTGGAGGAAGCCCGGCGCACCAATCGCGATCTTCGCGGAGAGGTGGAGCAGGCTAAACTCAACGAAGCCCAGGCCGCGCATGAGCTTAGAGGTATGTTATTCTCTGTTTGTTTTTGTGTCAGACGTGAATATATTATCCAGATCTAACTTTCTGTAGATTACCGGTATCGGATTATGGCCCAATTTGCAGAGCTCACTGCCAAGGTGGGTCGGCTGCAGGGCGAGGCGGAGGCACTGCGCGCCGAGAAGATCGCGCTGGAAGATGCTGTCCGAGTGGTAGCGGAGGAGATCGAGCCGGAGGCAGCATCATCTTCGGCTTCTATCCTCGACCGTGTTCGGGCGCTTCCACGCTTCTTCCGGCGACAGCTTTGCTCCATCAGCCAAGCCAGCTGCGGGCATGTCCTGGTGGTCCTCAAGTCTCTGTTCCCAGCATCGGATCTGGAGCCACTCGGCAGCGGATACGCTGCTGGCACCTCCGAAGATGATGTGAGCAGACTGCTTCTTGAAGTCGAGCCGATCGCCAATGTCCTGTCCAAGGACGTTGTCGACGACTCTGATGATGCAGCCCCCTCTTGTGTTGGTGATCCTGCAGTGTAATTTTCATAGAGTATTTGTAGTATCTGGTAGAAGTAATACTTTTGAACAATATTTAAGCTTTTGCTATTGTATATAAGTTTTTATGGCACTACTACTCCCTTTCTTTCTGCGCTGGCCTTAATTTCTGAGTGGTTGACCTGTTATGGAGTAGATTAGCCTCGTTGGTCTCAGTCTCATGCCGTAGAGTCTTTGTCATGCGTTTAGAGCTTTGACTTGGCGAGTACTTTCCCCCTCGATTTAAAGTTTGTGCCACTCGTACTTTGTGTGCGTGACGCGAAAGAGGAAATTCGAGTAGTAGATATAGATGGGAGATGAAATCAACTTTATTGATACCTTATTATAAATCTGCCGAGTCGTGACTGGGGATGATTACCCTCCAAAATCACTCGGAAAAACAAATCTTAACAAAAAAGATGAATACATAACTGAATCAGGCGTAGAAACGCTGTAGGTGCTCGATGTTCCATGGATTTGGGATGTCTACGCCGTCTTCCGTCATGAGGCGATATGAGCCTGGGCGACTCACTGACTTGATGATGTATGGCCCCTCCCAAGGGGACGCAAGCTTGTGCGCGCCCTTAGTGTCTTGTTTCCTCCTCAGAACCAAGTCGCCTGCTTCAAATGATCTCTGCTTAACTGTTTGATCATGATACCGTCGCAGGACCTGAGCGTAACGCGCGGCTTGGATCTGGGCAGCCAATCTCTTCTCCTCGATCCTGTCGAGGTCTTCAATGCGCGCCACTTGCGCGTCGTATTCATCATAGAACTCCACTCGGGGTGAGCCGTATGCGAGGTCCGTTGGTAGGATAGCTTCCGAGCCGTAAACCAGAAAGAACGGGGTTTGCTTCGTGGCATGACTCGGCTGGGTACGCAGCCCCCAGACTACAGCTGGTAACTCCTTGATCCATCGTCCATCGTACTGCTTCAGCTGCTTGAATATCCGGGCCCTGAGTGCCTTGATTATTTCGCCATTGGCTCTTTCAACCTGGCCATTGGCCCTTGGGTGCGCCACAGATACGGGGCATAGCTTGATGCTCCTCTCGCTGCACCAGTCTTTAAACTCCGATTATCTGTAATGATACGATTTGGAACTCCGAAGCGGTGGGTGATGTCGGTGAAGAACTCGATGGTCTTGGCTGCCGTGTGCTTTCTGACTGGTTTCACCTCGATACACTTGGTGAACTTGTCGATCGCCACTAGGACATGGTCAAAACCACCAGGAGCCTTCTTGAATGGACCAATCATGTCCAAGCACCAACAAGCAAAGGGCCAGGACATCGGTATGGTCTACAGCTGTTGTGCAGGTGCGTGTATTTGCCTTGCAAAATACTGACACCCTTTGCAGTGTCGCACAATATTTTCTGCGTCTGCTACAGCAGTCGGCCAGTAGAAACTAGACCAGAAGGCTTTACCAATGATGGTTCTAGCCCCGGCGTGATTACCACAGATTCCTTTGTGTATGTCAGTCAAGAGCTCAACACCCTCTGCGCGACTTACGCACTTTTGGAGAATTTGAGAAGCTCCAGATCGACGATACAACTTGTCTCCGATGATGACGTAACTTTTGCTGCGCCGCACGATTTGTTCGTGGAGCGACTTCAGATCCTTATCTTCTGCGACCTCTGTGGGCAATATGCCGCTGTCAAGGAAGTCGATGATTTGGATCCTCCAGTCCAACGCTTCGTCTACCACTAATGTGGCTGACTCCGGGGATTCTCCGACTTGTTGTTCCGCGACAGTGTAACACCCCGCCCTCCAAAGCCGCACCGCCCAGCCCTTCCGAGGGGCGGGCACGCGTACACATAACACCCTGCTTACACTTTCGTCCTCGCTTCGTGTAAAAGGGTTAACCGTGAAGGTGCTATGGCTGGGGGGCAAAGGCTTATAAGTTGGCTCCACCCTTGCTCAACTAGCAAGGTGGTACTAAACTCGCGCACACCGTGCTAACAGGCCACTGCTGGGCCGAAACAAATGGGCCGGGTGTGACATACACCCCCCTCAAAGAACCCTGACGTCCTCGTCGGCGCCAACTCACCCTCACGGGCAAACGTCCCAGACCGCCCCCTCTTGGCGCACGCCCGTACGTCCAGTGCCGGCGCCATATGCCATGCCGTGTGTCCCATCCGGGCCCACACGCGCCATGCGCCCTATGCCCGCACACTGACCCGTACGCGCAACCGCGAGGGTTGGCTCTGATACCATTTGTAACACCTCGCCCTCCAAAGCCGCACCGCCCAGCCCTTCCGAGGGGCGGGCACGCGTACACATAACACCCTGCTTACACTTTCGTCCTCGCTTCATGTAAAAGGGTTAACCTGAAGGTGCTATGGCTGGGGGGCAAAGGCTTATAAGTTGGCTCCACCCTTGCTCAACTAGCAAGGTGGTACTAAACTCGCGCACACCGCGCTAACAGGCCACTCCTGGGCCGAAACAAATGGGCCGGGTGTGACAGACAGTGCCATCCGGGTTTATCTTGATAGATGGTTTGACAAGATCTTGTATAAAGACTCCGGGTGGAACGCCTTCACGGGTGGACCCCATCTTAGCAAGCTCATCAGCTGCCTTGTTATGGTCGCGCACCACGTGATGGAACTCTAAGCCATAGAATTTCCCTTCTAGTTTCCTGATTTCTTCGCAATAAGCGTCCATCTTCTCGTTGGTCCTGGACCAGTCCTTGTTTACCTGGTTTATGACCAGGGCAGAGTCCCCGCGTACCATCAGGCGTTTGATACCCAAGGATGCTGCGATGCGAAGACCGTGCAAGGCTGCTTCGTACTCGGCTGCATTGTTGGATACTGGGAACATGATTTGAAGGACGTATTTTAATTCCTGTCCACTTGGAGAGATCAGGAGTACGCCTGCGCCGCCTCCTTTGATCTGGAGGGAGCCATCAAAGTACATCTCCCAGTACTCAACTATCTCGTCGTCAGCCGGAGCTTGGTTCTCTGTCCAGTCTGCTACGAAGTCGGCCAAGACCTGAGACTTGATAGCAGTACGTGGAACGAAGGTTATGTGGTCGGCGGCCAATTCTATTGACCACTTGACGATTCGGCCGCTGGCGTCTCGGTTATGGAGAATTTCCCCTAAAGGATTTTCGCTCACAACCGAGATTGGATGGGCCTCAAAGTAATGCTTCAGCTTTCTTGCTGAGATAAGAACTCCATAGAGTAACTTCTGCACATGAGGATAGCGTACCTTGGATACGGTCAAGACCTCGCTGACGAAGTAGACTGGTCGCTGAACTCCATATGCGTGTCCTTCTTCAGGACGCTCGACCACTAGTACCGTGCTAACCACTCGGGGAGCAGCAGAGATGTAGAGGTAGAGCTTGTTCTCTTGGTTGAGGTGGGACGAGGATGGGCGGACTCTGCACGTAATCTTTGAGTTCCTGGAAAGATTGCTTCGCCTCGTCATCCCACACGAACTTATCCTGCTTCTTGAGCAGCTTGAAAAACGGTAATTCGCGAACGCCGAGTCGTGATATGAAACGACCGAGCGCTGCCATGCATCCAGTAAGCTTCTGCACATCCTTCTGTCAGGTTGGTGGTAGCATCTTGGTGATGGCCGTGATCTTCTCGCGATTTGCCTCGATGCCGCGGTTGCTGACCATGAAGCCGAGTAATTTACCTGAGGGTACTCCGAAGACACACTTTTCCGGGTTGAGCTTCCACCGGAATGCACGTAGGCGTTCGAAGACCTTGGTCAGGTTCTCTATCAAGTCCTCGGGGTTCATGATCTTGACCACGATGTCGTCGATGTAGGCTTCTACTATGTCTGGAATCAGTTGATCCAGACATGCTTGGATTGTCCTCTGATAAGTTGCGCCTGCATTCTTCAGACCGAAGGCCATTGTATTGTAACAAAAGGCCCCGAACGGCGTGATGAACGTGGTATTTATCTGGTCTTCCAGTTTTAGGCCTATCTGGTGATAGCCTGAATAGCAGTCGAGAAAACAGAGCAGGGCGGAGCCTGCCGTGGAGTCAACGACTTGATCGATGCGGGGGGGAATGAAGGGGTCTTTAGGGCAAGCTTTGTTGAGATCTGTGTAGTCAACGCACATTCTCCAATCATTATTATTCTTTTTTCTTACAAGAACTGGGTTAGCCAACCAGTCGGGGTGAAAAACCTCCTGAATAAAACCAGCAGCTAGCAGCTTTGTAATCTCTACCCTAATCGCCTCCTTGCGGTCCTGCGCGTATCGACGAAGCCTCTGCTTGATCGGTTTGGCAGTCGGATTGACCTTCAAGGAGTGCTCGGCAAGCTCCCTTGGGACACCTGGCATATCGGATGGTTTCCACGCGAATATGTCGGCGTTTCCCTTAGGAATTTGACGAGCACTTCTTCCTATTTGGGGTCTAACTCTGCCCCGATGATGGCCGTCTTCTTTGGGTCATGCAGGTCCAGCGAGATCCTCTTCAGCTTCATCTCCTTGCTTGGCGCGATGGCTTCTCTTACTGGCCTCTTGGCGGGGATCTCCAGAGAGTCCTTGTCCACCTCTGTGATGCAGCCAGCACTTGCTCCATGCGCTTGGACATGTCCAGGGCAGCTGCCGCGTTGAGGGTCTCCTGTTCGCATGTGTAAGCGACTCGGATGTCCCCCAAGACGGTGATTACGCCTTTGGGTCCTGGCATCTTGACCTGCAAGTAGACGTAGTGAGGGATCGCCATGAACTTGGCGAGCGCCGTCCTCCTGAATATGGCGTGATATGCAGTCTCAAAGTTTGCCACTGTGAACTGCATATGCTCAGTCCGGTAGTTGTTCCGATCTTCGAAGGTAACGGGCAATGTGATGTGCCCGAGTGGTTCTGCCCATTCTCCCAGTATCAAACCGTAGAACGCAGATTGGGGGGACGTAGGTCGAGAGTGGTCAGGCCGAGCTCCTTCAATGTGTTAGCAAAGAGGATGTTCAGGTCACTGCCACCGTCGACTAACACCTTGGTGAGCTGAACGTTGCGGATCGTCGGAGCTACTACCAAGGCGTGGGATCCGGGCTTCGGTATGAAGTTTGGGTGATCCTCCCGGGTGAAGGTGATCGGAACTTCCGACCACTTGAGGTACTCTGGTACTGGTGGCTCCCTCGCGTGCATGACTTGGCGATGGGTGAGCTTCTGCTGGCGCTTCGTCTCGAATTCTGGTCCGCCATAGATCATGCGGACCACTCGGTCGGCTTCCTAGAAGTCGTCGCCAGGCTCGTCGGTTCGCCTGTCCTCGCGCGGGGAACCATCGTTCCTCTTTCTGTAGGGAGGGCCTCTGTTGCCCCCAGTGAAGGCTCGCTTGAGCCCGTAGCACTCTCATGCCGAGTGCTTGTGCTTGTGGTATGGACATTGCTCATCGAGCATGCGCTGGAAATCCTCTGGAGTTACCCGGCCTCTGGGCCGGTCCAGAGTGGCGACCATATCTCCCTCGCTCTTCTTCTTGCGAGGGTGACTGTCGCTGCGACGATGGTCGTCGTGTCGGTCTTCGTCTTCGCGGCGGTCGCGCTTGCGGGTTGTCTTGTTCTCTTCTTCCTAGTGATTCTTGAGCTCGCTGAGCTGTTCCTTCTCCGCAATCTCCGCGTCCGCCCACGTGCTAGCGCCCCAGAACATGTCATTGACAGTCGCGGGTGGCTTCCGAGTCCACTTGTGAATCAGTCTTCCATCGGAGATGCCGTTCTGGAAGGCCGTCATAACCTCCTGATCCGTCACGTCCGTGATGGAGTTGCGCTTCTCCGAGAAGCTGCGCACGAAGTCGTGCAGGGTCTCGTTCTTGAGCTGTCTTATCTGGCCGAGGAGCCGCTTGCTCCCAGGCCTCTCCCAGGTACCGAGATAGTTACCGACAAAGAGCGCGGTAAGCTGATCCCAGTTGTCGATGGCATCCTGCGGGAGTCCTGCCAGCCAGTTGCGGCAGTCCTTAGTGAGCATGATGGGAAGGTAATTCGCCATCACGTCCTCGTCGCCGCCGGCCGCTTGTACGGCGGTGTAGTAGATCTGAAGCCATTGAGATGGATTAGATTTTCCGTCGTACTTGTCGATATCCGACAGCTTGAAGCCTCTGGGCCATGTCACGCTCCTCAAGCGCTCGGTGAACGACTGGAATCCGCCGATCCGACCTCTAGGGCGGGAACTACTCAGACCCGAGCCGTCTGTTGTTCTTGGGGGAGTGCTCTCCCTCCTACGATCCCGATCCCTGGGCGGGGAACGGGTCCGTCGATAGTTCTGAGTCCTGGGTGGAGTTCAGTCCCGTCGGTAGGTTCTGCTGCGCGGTGGAGTTCGCTCCCTTGGCGGGGTCGACCGCCTGCGTGGGGAGCCGCTCGTCCTCGTGGCGGAGTGCGACCGCCGTCGTTGCCGCGCCTTGGACTACCGGAGGGGTCAGAGTAGTCTGACTCCGTCGAGTAGCCGCTCCTGTTGGAGTTACGACGGGGATTTCCATGATCCCGATCGTATTCTTCGCGCCGTCGGATTTGCTCGCGATGACTGCTCCTCGGTGCTGTTGCGGATGATGTCTCTCGCATCTCGATCTCTGTTGATCGTGGTGCGAAGGTCTTCGTCGCGATCCGATCCACCGCTGGCCCGGCGTCGAGATGGACCGGGCTCAGAAGCGATCGTGTTTGCTCTGCCCTGCATCTGGTGGACCTGGACGGAGGCGGCCTGCACGAAAGCCCTTACCTTTTCCAGGCCTGGAGTGCTGGGTGGCAGCCGACTGATTTCCTCGTCGATGGTGACGAGGTTCTGGACCGGCGTCTCGTAGACGTCGTATCCGTTGTACTAGAACATGCCGTCGCGCATCAGGTTCCGGCTGCTCCTCCTGTCGTGCCGATCCCGATGACGACGGTGATCCTCGGAGCGTGGTTCCTGGAGTCGAGCGGTGCCAGATCCTGATGCGGTGGCTCCGTGTGGTCGTGCGGCTCTGCGAGTCGCCCGACTAGCATTGCGTCCTCGACGCTGGTCCCTGGCTTCAGTCGTCTCTTCAGCCGGAGTGACCTCGTCCTCTGACACAGGGTTAGGTGGCGTCGCTGGCACCACCATGTAGCAGTATGATCCGTCTCCTTCTTGCCCGAGGTAATCTTCCTCGGACTCGGAGAAGTCGGATGTGGGTGTATAACGCTCCAAGCTACTCGGAGTTAATCCTCCGGGTGATCCAAGCAGTTCCGGCTCCGTAGAGGCGTCGGACGCTGTGTAACCTTCCTGCAGGTCGTCCAGGATTGAGGGTCCCTGTGGGTTTGACTCGTAGGAGTCGCTTCCAGAGAGGGAATCATCCTCCTGGACGATGTCCTTCATCTTCTGCTTCTGAGTGAGCGCGCAAAAGCCGGGGGTCTGGACGGTGATGACCTCAGGGCTCGGGACGCGCATTGGTTGAGCGTTTACGCTCTGAGACGACTCGACGACGCGACCCTCAGGAGTCGGATCAGAACCGAGTGGTTGTAGATCTGTTCCCGACTGGTTAGGTCTCGCGTTCTGCGATGGACTCGGCGGGGTAGAACCGGCACGATCAGATGCGATCGGACCGGATTGGGCCGTGATGGCCGAAGTCGGCGCTAGAGAGGAAACCTCCGTGGCGATCATAGCTCCTGCCGCTTGGGTATCCAAGGCGGCGGCGGTGACATTCCCGAACTGGATCTCGAATCCGTCGACGTCCGGGAGATTGCAGCTGTCCAAGATCTTGACGCGATCCATCAAGCTTACCAGATTGATCTCGGCGATATCCCCTACCTGGCGCGCCACTGTCGGTGATATTATCTCCGGCAGTCTTCCACGAGGTAGCCCACGGAAGTGATTTGTATGCAGGGAAGATCGCAAAGATCGGAAGCAAGATGGTTAGGATGGACAGACACAAGGGTTTAGACAGGTTCGGGCCGTCGACTCGACGTAATACCCTACGTCCTGTTTTGGGGTGTTGTATTGCGTGGATTTCGCTATGAGTTGAGATGAGATGTGTTGGGTTGTTTTGGAGGGGGTCCCTGCCCGCCTTATATATCGGGGGGCAGGGTTACAAGTCGGTTTGTAGTCGATCCTATCTCTAAGAATCCTTTCCTTCTTTACAAAAACTCCTATTCAAACTAGAACTCAACCTTCCAGATCCTTCCTTCGTGCGCCGACTTGTCCCACACGTCATCAGGTCCAGAACGGTGGACTGGGCCGCCCCCTTTTGGTGGGCTGCCAGGCTTGCTCGTGAGGTACCCGGGTACTATATCCCCCACACTACCAGAAAGTCTTTATGGTTTGGCTAGAAAAAGTTTAAGAAAAGGAAAAGAAAAAAATAGAAAGGGAAATCTATCCTAGATAAGGGCCATTTTTAGGTCCCGCCCGGACCTGGACTAGGTATCTCGGTTAGCTCGTAGACGTCCATCTCTCTGAGCTCCGGCATTTCGGATTCGAGAAATATTTTCAATCTTTGGCCATTGGCCTTGAAAGTATTTCCGTCATTATCCTGGAGGGTTATCGCGCCATGATCGGCGGCATCTAAGACTCTAAAAGGACCTTCCCACTTACTTCTAAGCTTACCATGACCAAACAAGCGAATACGGGAGTTAAAGAGTAATTCCTGATCTCCCGCTTTGAAATGCTTGATCTTGATGCGCTTGTCATGCCATCTCTTTGTTCTTTCTTTATATAGCTTGGCGTTGTGGTAGGCCTTTTCCCTCCATTCATCCAGTTCGGCCAATTGCATTCTTCTTTTGAGTCCGGCCGTCTGGAGATCCATGTTCCACCTCTTGATCGCCCAATGGGACTTGAATTCTAGCTCAACCGGTAAGTGGCATGTCTTGCCATATACCAGCTGGTAGGGAGTCATCCCTATCGGTGTTTTGAACGCTGTTCTATATGCCCAAAGTGCTTCCGGTAACTTTCGCTTCCACCCTGTCCCCATTGCATTGACCGTCTTTTGCAGAATGTTCTTGATTTGTTTGTTTGATGTTTCTGCTTGCCCGCTGGTCTAGGGGGTGACAAGGTGTAGCCACTCGGTGATCTACTCCTAAGTCGCTTAGGCACTTCCGGAACGTCTTGTCGATGACGTGTGATCCTCCATCACTGATCACGACTCGGGGTATCCAAAACGGGGAAAGATGATCTCTTCGAACATCTTCCTTGAATTTTTCGAGTCGGCTGCCGTGCACGGAAGTGCCTCCACCCATTTGGAAACATAGTCGACTGCCACCAGGATATATTCACACTGCTCGGATGCAGGGAAAGGACCCATAAAGTCTATTCCCACACGTCAAAAATCTCCAACTGGAGGTTATTTTGCAGTGGCATAGCATCACGGGCGTTGATATTCCCGTGTCTCCGACACCTGGCTCATCTCCGTACGAATTCCTTAGCGTCTCCATACATGGTTGGCCAGAAGAATCCACTCTGCCAGACCTTTGCATGGGTTCGGAAAATTCCGTAATGTCCTCCATACGGTGATGAATGGCAACGATCAAGGATCTTATGTGTTTCCTCATGAGGGATGCATCATCGGAGTAACCCGTCAGCACAAACCTTGAACAGATAGGGGTCATCCCAAAGGTGAAATCTGCTGAGGTAGATTAACTTCTTTTTGTCTTCTCCTGGAGGCACATATCCAGTCACCATGAAGTTTACCAAGTTTCCGTACCATGGACTGGATGTGGTGACCTTGAGGAGAGTATCATCTCTGAGATAGTCATTGATCGGAAGATCCGACCCTTAAACCTACATTCTTGAGAGATGAACCGCCACACAATTATCTGTCCCCATCTTGTCTCGTATTTCTAAATCAAACTCTTGAAGGAGCAGAATCCAACGGATGAGTCGTGGCTTGGCATCTTTCTTGGTCAAGAGGTACTTTAGTGCAGCATGGTCTGTGTATACTATCACCTTTGGCACCGACCAAGTAAGATCTGAACTTG
>WEIB01000817.1:0-28913 GCA_015476505.1 Urochloa ruziziensis
CGTTGACTTTTTTTGCAAACTTTGACCATCCGTCTTATTCAAAAAATTGTTGTAAATATACGAAAAGATAAGTCAAACTCAAAATTCATTTGACGATAAAATAGGTCATAAATAAAATAAATGATATTTGTATAATTTTTTGAATAAGACGAATGGTTAAACGTTGCGAAAAAAGTCAATGACGACAACTATTTCGATACGGAGGGAGTATCACATAACCTAATAACTAAACTTAGTAACTATACATACATACATACTCATCAGGATGAGCTGCTTGCCTAAGTTTTGCGATGCTTGCTTGACTTTTCCAATATATCTGCTAAGACAGAAGAGCAAGCTCTTTTAAGATTCGCATAACCTTGGGTTGCCACCACGGCATTCATATCACCAGTGGTGATGAATTCAATGCAAACCTCCTTAAGCTTGTCGCAATTATGCTGATCAGCTAAAGCTAATGTAGCTGCCACGGTCTTCACATGAAAATTCTTGCTCAGGATGCTCTGACACAACAACTTTAGCCTATCCATAGCATATCTATCAGCAGCAGCAAGCAAATGCCAGAGCGTATCCCTGTAATCATCTCCAACAAGATCATCGCCCATGCCATGCAGCGAACCAGTATAGATGAAACGCAGGAGGGCCCTGAAAATAACAGGCTGGATGTCTTCAACAGTCACATGACCCATCCTCGACTCGCGCATTTGCCCGTAAAACTGTGCCTTAAACACTGGAGACCGCGCTGCAAGAATGGTCTTGTGTGCTTTGATGATCTCCCCTTGGACACTGAATGTGACATCCGCTCCATCATTATGATCCAACAGCTTGGCAAAGTGCTCCGGGATGTCACACGGTGGAACTTCGATTTCAGAATCCACCACGATATCAGAGACATGTGCCTCCTTGGCGACGACAAGGTTACATTCAATTGCAAGGCAATCATCACGAACATAATCGTTCTACAGATCAGTTCTCAACAAGAACCTAGGATCACTTGGCCCAAATCGAGTTTCATCCGAAGATCTGAACAGCCTTGGAAAATTTCGGCTCCACTCGAAGCCTGGCTTCTGGGGAGATTTGTGGATCAATACGAGGCTGTAGAACGCCCGCGCCTTGGCGTTCTCGCTCATGAGCTCGAGATAGATGGAGACGTACTCTTGGGAGGAATCATTGAGCCCGTCGGGGTAGAAGCGCATTGCCCAATCGTAGCCGCCGACGGTGAAGGTGCGCGACCGGACGAACTTGCCGACGCCGAGGCCCCTCTTGTGGCTGTAACCCACGATCTCCAACAGGTGCGTGCCCCGCGCCGCCTCCGTCGTGCATCTCGACGCCGTCTTCTTGGATGCGGATGGCATCAATCCCTCCTGCAGGCAGCAGCCAAGATCGATCTCTTTCGCCCTTCGCCGCCAGAGGTGGAAGATAGCGGGAGATGCAGACGCACTGCTCAAAGGAGGTGGCTGGCGGCGCCGGTGGCGGATCGGGAAGGTTTGGGGGGCGGTGCTTGGAGAGAAGGTGAGGACCCAATTTCTATTTTATTTTTCTGTTGAAATAGAGGAGACAGGGTTTAGAATCGGACAACAGCCAAAAACACAAATTTGCCATGATTTCCACTCGAACTGTTTAGATGATTTCCACTAGAATTTTGAATCCTTGGATTCATGTTATCATTTTTAAACTAATATAATATTTCCTCTATTTTTTCTAAAAAAAGTCAATTTTACTTCCCTCACTTATTCAATTTGTCCGCTTAACCTCTCAGACAAAATTTAGGTTTAATTTACTCCCCGAGCTATTTTAATTAGTCCAATCTACCCTCTAATTAGATTTCTCTTTTTATTTCTTCGTGTACAAGTTAAACTTTAATTCCAAAATTTATTAGATGACTTATAACATGATGCACTACGTTAGAAAATAAATTAGCATTTTTTCATGATTACTTTTCATACATCTTTGTGTATTTAAGATCAATTTCGTTTTAAATATCCTAAAATATGAAAATAATCATGAAAATAATTTAGAATATTTTTTAACATAGAGCACCACGTTATGTACCTGCTCACAAAATTTGAACTTAAAATTCAACTTGTACATAGAGAAACAAAAACGCAAGAACACATTAAAGGTAGATTGGACCAATCGGAATAGCTCAGGGGAGCAAATTGAGCCTAAATTTTGCTTAGGAAGTGGACAGATTGAATAGGTGAGAGGTGTAAAATGGACTTTTTCCCTTCTTTTAAAGTGTATAGTCACAATATTTCCTCTACTTGTATTGCTAACTTCATTAATCGTTTACCATATCTTAAAAATACTGACATGACAGTCCATTTAATCATAATAAACCTCTCGTAAATGGACTTTTTGGAAAATTGTTGCTGGAGGAGGAGGGAGCAGATGTCACATTCAGGGTTGGAGGTGATACATTCTCTGCAGCACAAGACCGTGCTGGCCGCACGGTCCCTTGTCTTCAAGGCGGAGTTGTATGGGCAGATGATGGAGAGGACGCCCCGTGTGTGACTGTGGAAGACATGCAGTCTGATGTCTTCAAGGCTTTGCTGCAATTCATCTATACTGATTCACTGACTGACTGGGACGATCTTGATGCTGATGAATGTTGTGAGATCGTCAGGCATTTACTTGCGGCTGCATATAGGTATGCCATGGACAGGTTGAAGTTGTTGTGCGCAAGCATTCTTGTCAAGTATCTTGATTTGGAGAAGAATGTGGCAACTACGCTGGCCTTAGCTGATCAGCATAGCTGTGATCGTCTCAAAGATGTATGTATTGAGTTTATGGCTTCTTCAGATGAGATGGATGCTGTGGTAAAAACAGAAGGTTACGCAAATCTCAAAAAAACTTGCCCTTCTATCCTAGTTGATGTATTTGAGAAGACTAGCAGGTATCACAGGACATAGATTGGCAGTCTATCTGGACTAAGTTTATGAGTAGGTAGCTTAGTTCCTAATTTATATGATATGAACAGCTTTGCTGGTTTTCCTAGAGAGGACCATGCTAACTTGAACCTATGGCTGGTAAGTTTAGTTTCTTAAATTTCCATACCTTTTGTCAGGCTTTTGGATGAACAAATAATTTAGCACCTTGTTTAATGAAACGTCAGGTGACAGTAGCATGTTGACAATTCTGTTACCATCAAAACTTGAAATCTTTATGTGTGATCTGGTAGATAATGTTTGGTACTGCAAGTATATCTGGTCCTTATTTTTTTGCTTTTTATAATCCGTAGTTTTGTATTGTAGTATGCAGACATGCAATTTGTGGAATGAATGTTCCTGAATGGTCACAAAAACCATCGTAGTACTTTAATATTTTGGGATAGTCCTGTTTGTAGCCATTGATAGACTTCTAGGATCATTAGCAGTAGATTAATCTCGGGTATAACTTGATTAATAGGGTAAAACATGGCTAAACATGAACAACTATTAGATTAAGAAGAACTACACCTAAAAGGGGAGAGTAGGAGCAGATACCGTTCGTGGCGGCGACGGGGTCGACGGCAGCCATGGCGCGGTGGCGGTCGCTGGGGCGGACGCGGGTTGAGGAGGCGCTGGCGGTGCGGTCGGCCTCCGGTTGAGGTCGGGGCGGTGGCAGCGGGTCCTCCGGATCCACCCGGAAGTCGCCGGCGGCGGTGGTGCGGCTTCCCGTTGCTCCAGTGCCCCTCGATCGGTAGGGAGTGTTGGGGTGGTGGCTGGCGGCACGGTGAATCTCGTGACCTGCGCCCTAGCCCCCACCCCTTTCTTTATAGCACTGTACAACGGGAGCCCACCAACCAATGCTAGGTTGGGCTCCTCCGATCAAGGTGCGTGGACCGAGCCCATCACGGCCTTTGGGCCGTGGTGGTGGAGATCGACCTAACAGCCATTTCATAATTTTGGCCTAAAAGGTAAATGAAAGTTGGGATAGTCCTGTTTTTAGCCATTTCATTTTATAAATAGTTGAATTTAGAATAACTTCGTACATGAATTCACTTTCAATGCAAAACCTGATTTTATTGCTCTGCATCTGTATCAGTAAACAACTAGTTATATACAATTCTGTGGTTGTTTGTATGTTTTTTTAGCGATATAGTCAGGAAATTCTGTAGTATCGGTACTGTCGTTGCTTTTTGAGATATAACGAGGCACTGTTACTGAGAGTATCTTAAATGACTGCTAATTTGATCTTTTATGCTTATGAGCACATCTAACTGCCATAGTGTCTTGATTTAAGTCTTCCATTTTTTTTTTTTGTAATTTTCATTCGCCATATTATTCAGTCCTTGATATCTTTCATTGAACAGAAAGCAAGAGTCCATACTTCATTGTCCTGTGACTTGAAAAAAAGGTCAGAGTATAGAGTAACATCTTTTCTGCCAAATTCCTGAACTTGAGTGTGATACAGTAACATTGGTATAACCTGTGGGTTATAAGTTGTAGCTTCGGTCACAAATGGCAATCATACCCAAAGGGCGTTTAAGTTGTAGAATGTGTCTTAGTTGAAATTGCTGCATTTTCGTATTGCTACTTATTGAACAGAAAACTTGAGAAGACTTCTTCAATATTTTTCATTGCACTGGAAGCAAGGTTCATACTAGATAACCTGAATCTTTTAACTTTGCTTTGTTAAGAAAGTACACAGCTGAGTAACTAGCACTTTTCATTATGTTGGCAATATTTAGTACACCAACGTTTGATGGAGAAGTCTGTACAAGTAAATAAAAATATTGCAGGAGATGTTGTAAACTTTGTTTGACATGGTGCATGAAGATAATCTTTCCATTATAAACTGATGTATCATCAGAAATTTCTATGTGCAATGACAAGCCTGGCTTTCCTTTATAAACTGATGTGTCATCAGAAATTCCTGTGTTTACTAGCCTGGCTTTCAGAAGAATATGCAGTGAGATGTAATCAGATGCCTATGTCTGTAGGTTTGTAGTCATGATGGTGTATCTGAGCATGATTGACTAATCAGTTGCATGATTTTTTATAGTGAAAAAAGAGAGAGAAAACAACAGGGGTTTCATAACATCTTCAGGATTGAACTGGAGAAAATACTGCAACGTGGACTGTTGCTTTTGCTACTGCATGCATATAAATGTTATGCATTATGGTTCGAGTTGGTGTGGATGAGATTCTAGTGCTTGCTTACTTTGAGTTGATTGTTTTTATCTTTTTCCACTGACTCATTCAATACTGCTTCAACAAATCATGAGTGAGTGATAGCTTTCCTTAATTTTCGATACCGCCCACTCAATCTTTTCAACAAACAACAGGGACTGTCTATGCATGAAACACCGGCCCATTTTTTTTTTAATGTCAGATCATTATATGAAGTCACTCCTTTAACTTCAACCTCCCAATGGCAGTGTCGTCTTCTTCTCCCCCGAGATAACACTTGCCCCTACCGCCGCCCCACGAGCCTCCACCCTATCGTGGGTGGGCTAGGGTCTCCCCGGTACTCCTCGCCGGTCTCCTTTATCTTCAATCTCCGTCCCATTTTCTTCTTACCACCGCACCATTTACATCTCACTATCGATGTTGCTGCTGTCGCCACCCCTGCCCCACCACTGTCATTGTTGCCTTCATCGTCTCCACCTCCGCCCTAGTACCGCCCAACCAGCCTTCTCCGATGGGCTAGCCTGCAGCCACCAGCCTTCCCTCTAGGGTTGGTAATACTGGTGACATCATACTACAACAGTTTCAAATTAAAATTAAAATCAACTTGAAGAACTTGCTGTCTAATTTACATATACAGGCCTGCTACACAAGGTATCTTTCTATTTGGACACCACTTCTAATTAGCTGACCGGCTGCTAATAGATACTGAACACAAGACAGAGATTACTTTAATCCCTTCGTTCCTCCTCTCTTGTAAAGAAAAGGAACCTGGATTGCTTCATTCCAAGTTCATTTTTACTATTATTCTTATAACTGATATATCTCTTTTTCCCTTTTTTTCTGCCTTAATGGTAGTTTGTGTTCAATTTGATCACTAGCTAGTTTACCCACAACTTAGATGGGAATAAAAGGGTTTGTTATTTGATTGTTCATTGTTCCTTCAATAATTCCATTAGGTATGGATCACCAAATCATTAAACTTTCATTGATTCTCTTCTGGAACATGCTAAGTTTTAATAACATTTTTCAGTTATGCAAGATTGGAACGTCTTGGGACTTCGGTTGATCTGCTGTGTCAAAGCATAAATTGTCCATCAGAGAGGTATTACAAATAAATTGCACGCCAAAATCTGTATGTGCAATCAATAAAAGATCATCAAATATTTTTCCATTATTATATTAATAAATTTTCATAGATACAAATGTGAAACACCCACAAATTAATGTATCCAATTTTTGAGTATATATTTTTTCATACACTTAGGAAACTAACAATTTAGTATGTCGATATGTCATACACCTCTGAATAATCATGTTCCAGATTGCTAATGTCTGGCCTAGTGTTAGACACTATTGCAACATGACTGCAGCCTTTGGTTAAACAACAAATTGCCTATAACAGAAGTTACCAAATACTACCTTGTACTACCGTTTAGAAAGGACTCGTATGTAATAAAAAAAGAACATGATTTCCTTATACTACCTATACTACCCATGAATACTACCCATACTACCGTAAAAAACCGGTAGTACAGAATTAATTTCAACCGTCGTATATTTTGCCAAAAGGAACACATAGAGGAACATGATTTTCCAAATCCAGCTAAGAACTAAATTGAACACCACAGGTCGACATTATGGAGCTGCTCATCAAAATGATCCATATAACTGAAATAGTAAACTAACTCATTCTTATAACTTGATAATGAGTTCAATGAACTAGTCAAATTTCGGTTATGATCAGCTGCTCATCTATGTTTTGAGATCTTACTGTTCCTCTCAAATAAATCAATGAACACGGAAGGGCATGTCCTTTTGAGACTCGCATAACCTTGTGTTGCCGCCACAGCATCCTTGTTCGTCGGTGAAGCAATAAACTCGATGCAAGCATCTTTAAGCCTGTCACAGTTGTGCTGATCGGCCAAAGCCAATGTAGTTGCCACGGTCCCCACATCAAGGTTCCAGCAGATGGCGCTTTGACAAACTAGCTTCATCCTGTCCATGGCATATCTATCAGCTGCCGCAAGTAAATGCCACATCATATCCCTGTAATCATTTCCCTCCAGGCCACCCATGTCCGGCAACGAGTCATTGTAAATGAAATGCAGCAGGGCCCTGAAAACCTCAGGCTGCATGTCTTCGACAGTCACGCGGCTTGTTCCTGACTCCCTCATCCGTCCGAAAAACTCTACCTTGAAGACCGGTGACCGCGCAGCAAGCACGATCCTGTGCGCCTGAATTGTTTCCCCTCCAACAAGGAACGTGACATCCACTCCCTTCTTCTCTTTCAACAGGTTGCCAAAATGCTGCATCATGTCGCATGGCGGCACTTCGATTTCAGGCAACCGCGATCTTCTGTCCACAGTAAGGTCACACTGAATCTTCAGGCTGTCGTTGACGATGTAACGGCACAGGCTCCCCAACAGCTCGAACGCAGCCCTCGGGACAGATAGGCTGACAAATCGGGTAACATCGCAGGACTTGAACAATCCTTTTCCTTGTGCTGAAGCGCCTACCAATAAATCTGTCCTTCCCAACGCCTGCATGGGAAGCTGCAGCATCTGGGGAGCCTGGTTGACGAATCTGAGGACGTAGCTGGCCTGCGCCTCTGTGTTGCTGCTCATCAGCTCAAGCGCGGCAACGACGTTGTCCTTGCGAGCCTCGTTGACGCCGTCGGGGTAGAATCGGACGGACCAGTCGAAGCCGCCGAGGGTGAAGGTCGGTAACCGCATGAAGCCACCAACGCCGATGCCCTTCTTGTGGCTGTACCCGGTGATCTCGAACGTGTGGGTGCCTGAGTCAGACTCCGACGACATACTGCCTGCACCTAGGGTTTCATGAACTGATCAGATGGAGTCGAATCAATCGAACGAAGAGAAAAGAGGCAGCTATTTATATTAGAAGAAAGAGGAGGAAGAGGAGAGGAGAGGAGAGGAGAGGAGAGGAGAGGAGGAGTCGAGAACGGAAAGAACCGATCGGCCGCGGCAGCAGGGAAGGGGGATTTACTAAAGGAAATTTCCTAATCATGGAATTTATATTATTAATTTCCACGGAAAGTTTATTACAATTTGTATTATTAATTTGCTACAGTCCTATAATTGCGGCTTGCCATGCACGTTTCAATCACTTCTTCTCTAATTAACGAAAAGATTTTTTCTTATTGGTTTTCCACCTTAGGCACTAACTACCATACTAGTCGATCCAAGGGCACACCACAATGAGTGGTAGAGGGTAGAGAGGCTTCCTATATCTATAGTTCTAACGTGAGTGAGGTCAAATCTCTCGAGTCACTCTAGTCGATTTGTGCACCGTCTGAACCTTGCAAACTAAGCGACTCCGGCCTCTAAAATGCTCTACGGCATACGAACGTGGGAGGTTCCAAATGGTCTAACATGGTTGTCATCACTTGCGGCCTACCGTGCCAAACCGATGCGCAATCAAAATGTAACCCGTAGTTAGGCACCACGTCCACTCTACCGATTACTACTGCAATCTAACTACGACTGGATCCCCAACTCGTAGCCACACCACAGCACTCCCTACTAAAGACGGAGCGATGAACTCGCAAGTGTGAAATCTAATAGCTACTAGAGTATAGCTTTAACATACAAGAGGGCACTCAAGCCTATACTATGATGGCAAGGGTATATGACTAATATATGAGCATACTCCCTCCGTCCCAAAAAGAGAGGTGTTTTAGGAGTTGGACACGAGAATTAAGGAGCGATAAAAAAGTAGAGAGCACATAGAAAACAAGTAGGGGTAGAGGAGGAGAGATAGAGATAGGAGTTGCATTGAAAAGCGAGAACTCCGTTCTTTTTAGGACAAAATTTGAACCCAAAACACCCTTCTTTTTGGGACGGCGGCAGTATAAGCCAAGCACTCGATCATAGCAAGAGAATAAGATTACTCAAGCAACCAAAGATAACAGTAGATAAAGGAATCACGAACACTATTTTACTCTAAATCTTTACCTATTTATAAAGCAAATAGTGTTTTTTCTCTAAACTTTTGTTTTGGTCAGACATTAGTCATTGACAGGTGGGCCTTGATCTAATGCCTATTTTCTTGTTATGCAACCCTTCTTTTCCGAGGGCATAACTCCCACGTCCGGACTTTAAATAGGGCAAACCTGCAGTCTAAAGTATGTAGCGTGAAATTATCTCTAAGTTTGGTATTCACGACTTTCGTTGCAAACAAAGTGAAGATCTCCAAAACTGGTTCGCAAGATAATCTGTCTGATTTTGGACTTTTCTCCGCAGCATGCATTATGAGTTCCATAGGTCCAAATCGAAGCTCTTGACGATGGCTACAACTTTGGTATTCAACATTTTGACATTAGAGGTCGTTTAGGTCTCCAAGTCTATACCGGAAGATCATGTTGTCCAGGGCTGCGCGAAAATCTCTGAGGTTCTCGTGGATAACATTCCAAATCTCTAATTCCTTCATGCTTAAGTCTCCCAAGCCCAAGGTTCATTGAATGTGGATATCTAGGACCATGAGTTGGGCTATGAAAGTCCACATGATCCATTAGTAAGTCGGTTGGGCTTCATCCACTAAACTCGATTCCTTCAGGCTCATAGTTGCTCTCGGGCTTTGAATATAATCGCCCCAATTTGGGTCATTTTCCTACAAAAATATAATATGCTCCAAGATACAACAAATATGTGCAAACAAGGTTATTTTACATGCCAAGTGTCAGGTTAGTATAATGATTAGTACAGAAACTCCACTTGAATGACACTAAAGAAGGTGCTATTTATGAGCGCCAACAATCGGTGCAGGGTTCGAGGCCGGTGGCCTGGTACGCGGCTTCGTAGGTGTTTGGTGCCAGGGTCGGGGCCGCGGCGTTACTGGGGGGCCAGGGGCTTGGCTTGGCAGGGGGCTGGTGTAGAGGTCGGGGTCGGGGGCATGGCTTGACAGGGGTCCTGTGCTAGGGGCATAGGGGGCCAGGGCCAGCGTGCGACGGCCAAGGGCGTAGGCGTCGGGATGAGGCGGGGTCAGCGTGGCCGCCGCAGACGGCAAGGGATGGCGCAGCCGGTGAGGACGATGGGGACGACGTGAAGCAGGCGTGAACAATAAGGGCAGGCGGGGACGGCGCTGCTGCAACATGTGGAGGAGGCGGAGGGCGAGGACGATGAGGCTGTGGCATGCAGAGGAGGAGCCAGCAGGTGGCGGCGTGTGTGCATGCTTATGTGTGTGGTGTCAGGTGGGTGAGTGGGGTAGGATAGGGGATTAATTGAAAGTTTGCCGAGTGCCCTTTATCTGGCACTCAACAAACCTTGGCACGGACACTACTAGAAAAAGAGCTATCTGCCCTACGCATATGCCTCGGCCTTTTTTGGATCCGGTGCTAATAAAGCTTTAGCACTAGGTCAAAAATTTGGAGCCTGAAAGGGATAGTGGATAGGTTTTAGCACCGGGTGGTGGCAAAAACCTGGTGCTAAAGCCCACCCGTCAGCACCGGGTGCAACCACCAACCGGTGCTAATGTGCCCAAATGCATTTAGCACCGGTTGGAGGCTACAACCGGTGCTGATAGGCTTAGCGGATCGAGGCGAGCAGCACCACACCGCCTCCTCCCCCTTTTCCTTTCTCTTCCTTCTCTCTCCCTCTTTAATCTTATCCCTTTATTTTCTCCCTTCCTTCTCTGTTACTTTCTTCTCTCCTCAATCCTATCCTCACTTCTCTCGTTTCTCTGTAGGCCAAGGCGGGCGCACGCGGAAGCCAGCAGCGGCGGGCCACACTTTCATGATCATGTTTCGGAAACAAGATGTTCCAAATTTCATTTCATGGATAAGGCCTCACAGTAGACTCAATATCATCAATATAATTTTTTCACTCAATTTATTTCATTATTTGAATCTTATGTGAGAACATACCTTGAAATGAAATAAATTAATTAAATATAGCAAACACACCTAGAAATATACCAAATTTTAATATGGAGTACCATTTCATGTATATGGACATGGGAAAAAGTTGAAGGGTAGAAAAAAATTAAAAAATTGCTTGCCGAGTGCCAAAGAAAACAGTCGACAAAGACGCAGGGTTTGCCGAATGTTAGTGTATGGCACTCGACAGCACTCGACAAACACTAACGCCGGGCCTTGATTTAACAGATGTGGCATGTGGCACGTCCCAGATCACATGCTCTTGTTTTGCCGTGTTTCGCTAGTTTGCCGAGTGTTGTTAGCTTGTTTGCCGAGTGTCTCTTATTAAGTACTCGGCAAATATCGAGACACTCGGCAAATTTTTTTCCGGTAGTGGTAGCTAGTAATTGCTCCGATAATGGTTTTGTGAATTCGGAGCTTTCTAGGCGTTATCGATTTTTCCTTAACCTCGCATCGGCTCCGACGTAGTTTGGTTGAGAAATTGTAATGCAAACGGTGGATCTGATACAAATTAACTCAATACTCTTTTTGTTTGTTTCGGTGTCAGGTAACGTAATCAGAAAAGTAGAGAGGAAGTAGAGAGCTTGGAAAGAGATAAAGAAACTAAAAAGAGGGCATATGCAGGAAACTGGAAACAAGAGACGGTGCCCTGGAGCTTGAAAAAGGATGGGTGATGTTAGGCCCGAGGGGCGATCGCTGCCGACGGTGAGAGCACCAAGGAGAGAGGATCATCGGAGAGAGGGAGAGGATCGCCGGAGCAACCGGTCAGTGCTCTGAGCTGCCTCGAGCACGTGGAGGGGATGGGGCTCCACGCCCCATGCCCACCAACGGGAGAAGGCGCACGAGAGGGGTTCCAAATCGAAGACACACAGCGAGACTGGAGACCGGCAGGTGGCAACCACCGATTCGCAGGAACAACGGGTCAAGGTGACGAGATTGGAGCCCCGCGTGGATCCAGACCCATCAGAGGAGGGGGCAATTCTGGAATTTTTTGGCCAATTGTGGTTCGTTTCCCATTCAAGTCCCAAATCAGGCAAGCCTAGGGTTAGGAGAGGGGAGGAGAAAGGGGGAGAACTCGTTTGGATCAACAAGGAGAAGTAGGAAAGGAACTTGTTTACTCTGAGCGATTGCTTCCCAGTAGGAGAGGGTGATGTCTGGAGCAGAGATCCGGTGAAGTTAGGGTTCGCGAACAGATTTGGGGAAAGGGAGAGCGACTGACGTTTGTACAAGCTGTGAAGAAATCCCTGGCGGCTAGAGGTAGGGGAGGGAGGAACCAGAGGCCACGGAGCCCGGAGGAGTGGGAAGGTTGGAGGGAGGACTACTACCCACCGAATCCATACCCTCCATCGCCGCCTCCATTCTACCAGCAGCCGCCGCTGCCATATGGATACTATCCACACCCGGCGCCGCCACCAATCCATCCTCTGCCACCACCAAACTTCAACTAGTTTTGCCAGCCACAGCATGGCCCGAGGCCAAGGGGGCAGTATCAAGGTGGAAGAGGAAGGCCTGCTCAACAACAAGGCTTCAATCAGAAGATGCAGCAATCTGAGGTCAAATCTATCGACTCTTCAATGGGCAAAGGGGTAGAGAGTCAAAGAGATGGTGCTGGTGGAAAGGGGGTAGAGGAAGGTTCTTCATCTAGCAAATTCCCTCAAGTCATATGCTTCAAATGTGGTGAATCAGGTCACTATAGTTCTGCTTGTGCTAAACCAAAAGTGTGTTTCATCTGCTATGATAAGGGTCATGTCGTGGAAAACTACCTAGAGGGGAAGAATCCTCGGTATCCAGTACAATACTATGGGAGTGCCAACAAAGGATTAGGATTTTATCATGTGGATGTGTCACATAGAGAGGGGAGATTCAAGCACTGGGCTAGCTTTGATAATTTTGGAGTATTCACAGTAGAAGATGGAGAATTAACAGAAGAGGAAATCATTACTTCACTGAGACATCAGATAGACAAGGAATGGGACTAGAAGCTGATGAAAATGGATGAATATAGATTCTTGGTGAAGTTCCCACCAAACAAGAAGGTGGAAAGCAAGGTGATAGGAAAAGGATACTTTCTTCTACCTCAAGAAGGATACCGTGATGACCTCTCTGAGAGTCTAGGATGGGGATATTGAACCTGTTGGGCACCTTACTGAAGCATTGGTAGTGGTAAAGGGTGTCCCACCAAAATGGGCAGACTGGATAACAATTAAAGAAATTGCATCAAGCTTGGGCAAGCTATTGGAGGTGGATTGGCAAACTCTTTTGCTAGTTTCTTTACTACCATCAGGGTGAGGATAAATTGTAAGGATCCTAAATGCATTCCAAAGGAAAGGGTTGTGGAAATGGATGATCAGCTGTACATTCTGGAATACACAGTGGAAGGGCTAGAGCAGGATGTAAGTAAAAATAATGGTGGGGATGCAGGTAATGGTCCTGATAGTGATGATGAGGATGACCTTCTGGATGATGACCATAAGGAAGATAAGGAACCTGATTTAGTGGAAGCACGGGAAGGGAAACAACGTGATGCAGGTGACAAGGGCTCTACTGGGAAACAGTTGGGAAAAGGTAACGATAATAGCTCATAGAGAAGTCACTCGGTGAAGAAAGCTTAGGATTCATTAAATTGTAGGTAGGAAAATGGACTGCTAGGTGAAGAAGTTTACATTCCTAATTGTGTTAACCTGCTGAAGGCTATGGAAATACATGACAGTGATGAAGTCCTGGACAAGCCAGAAGAAGGAGCTGAAGAAGATGATGATATGGCAACCTTTCCAGAAGAGTGGACTCAGCCTGACTTAAACTTGTTTGGCAGAAACAACTATAGCTTAGAAGATAAAGGGAAGGTGGAGTTAGAAGAGGCATGCATAGAAGAACCGTAAGGTAGAACAAGAGCTGGGACAAAGAAGAAGTAAAGGTGCAAAGAAAGAGTACTAGGAACAAGGGAGATGACAAGACTGCTACTGAAAAAGCTCAGGAGATCAAAAGGAAATGGAGGGAAGACATAAATGAAGGTAAACAAAAACCTAAATGTTTACATGTTTCTTCAGATAATTTGTTAGATACTGCTGATATTATAGGAATAGTTTCTAAGGATGGCAATCCTGTAGGATCTAAAATAGAGAGGGTCTGGAAAATGTAGGGAGAGCCAGAGGTAGGTGTTCAAGAACTAGTTGTAGTAGTGAAATGACCCAGGACATAGCTGTTTTGCCTGAACTAGAAGAGATAAAACAGGCGGCAAGGATTTGACCCTAAGAATGTAGGGAGTAGTACAAGTCTGGGAAAGGTGCAGGACTTAGAAGTAATAAGGAATAATAGGATAGTGAGTAGTCACAGGGTATCAAGAAGGTGTAAATGAAAGGTCTCTTTTGGAACATTAGACGTCTGGGCAAAACTGGCAGAGTAACAACTCTTAGAAGTAGGATTAGAGGTAATTTGGTAGACTTGTAGGCGTTATATAGACTATGAAAGATAGCTTTACTACTGGGTATCTGAAATACTTGACTGATATTATTCCTTTTGACTGGTGTTATCAACCTGCTAGGGGATCTGCAGGTGGAATCTTACTAGGTGTCAATTCTGATATGTTTATTTTCACTATAGGTCAAATTTTACAATTTTCTATAAGCGCTATGCTAGTAGATAAGAAGACTAGTTTCAGTTGGAAATTAATTGTTGTTTATGGCTCCCCTTATGAAGAGGGTAAACAAGCTTTCATAGATGAACTTCACATATTAATGCAGGCCTGGCAAGGCCCTGTATTGATAGGGGGGATTTTAATTTAGTTAGATTTGCTAAGGATAAGAGTAATCATGTAATTAATCATAGGTGGGTGGATGCATTTAATGATTGGATTAGTACTTGGGGTCTAATAGAATTAGATCCTCCTAACAACTGCTTTACTTGGACTAATAACAAGGAGGATTTAGTTATGGCTAAAATAGATAGAGTTTTTATGTCAACAGAGTGGGAAGCGGCTTTCCCTCAGGTCAGGGTGAAAACTTTACCTAGACCTCCTAGTGATCATAACTCTATTCTGTTAGAATCAGGGATAATATGTTTTGGGGTAAGAAGCGCTTTAAGTTTGAGAAGTGGTGGTTATAGAAAGAGGAGTTTAGGGACTTAGTGATTAAGGCTTGGTCTACTGCTGTTGGAGAACAGAGGAATATATATAGATGGCAAGCTAGAATAAGAGCCTTTAGGAGGTTGGTAAGAGGCTGGGCGGCAAACGAAGTAGCTAGTATGAATAGAAGAAAGGTAGAGTTTGCAGAAGAGTATAATAAGTTGGATGAGTTAGCTAGTAAAGGTGATCTACCAGCAAATGGTCTGGCTAGACAAAAATAGGTGGCGGATGAAATAGGGAAAATTGGGAACTAGAGGAAATTAAAGCGAGGCAGAGGTCTAGGTATAGAGATATATTAGAAGGTGATAGGAATACTGCCTATTTCCAGGCAGTAGCTAACCAGAGAACAAGGAAGAAAACTATTAATGGTCTAATGGGAGACAATGGTATGGTAAGATATAGCCTTAGACCAAAACTTCTGGAGTCTTGATGAGCTAATTAATGAAGAAGAGAGAGAGTTTTTAGATGCTCCTGTCGGTATTTTACCGGCAGTCCTACCAAGGGGTATCCCTAGGTAGTAGAGTTTTGGTGGAGTGACAGCAGAATCAGGAACTCGACGATTACGTGACACGAGATTTATACTGGTTCGGGCCGCCAATTAGGCGTAATACCCTACCTGCTGTTGCTGATCTTGTATTACGTAGGGTGAATATGAGTACAAGCTTGTCTTGTTGATCGATGATCTCCAAGACTAGTCGAGGTTCTCTATATTCTATGGATTTGATTGTATGGGGTGCTCTGACTTGAGGTTCAGAACTTGTCCTTTGGAAGGGATTACAAGGGTCTATTCCTAGTCTAATTCGAGTAGTAACCCGAGCAAGCCTCGCTATGCGAGTGCTTTCCTATTGTCGACTAGTTTCCATACTTCGTAGAGTCCTGTGTTGCCTTGCGTCACGGTCTCTGTTCGTTGCCATATCCTACCTTGGAGTATTTCCCACGTCCGTGTGGGCCCTAGGCCTCCATGACCGACAGCTCCTTTCTCTGAGGAGGAAATTAGGGAAGCCATTTTTAGCAGTTCTGTAGAGGGAGCTCCAGGTCCTGCTGGGATGTCCTTTCTTTTCTATCAAAAAGTTTGGGACATAGTTAAAGCTGATATAGTAAGTTTGTTTAATGATTGGTATGCGAGGAAATTAGATTTATATAGACTCAACTTTGCCATGGTTACTCTCATTCCAAAACTGGAAGAGGCTAAACATATGAGGGACTTTAGGCCCATAAGTCTAATCAACTGCAGCTTTAAAATTTTTCTAAGGTTTTAGCTAGTAGACTAGGGAAAGTAGCTAAAAGACTCATCTCTCCAAACCAGAGTGCTTTCATTCAAGGTAGATACATTTTGGAGAGTGTAGTTATTGCGCATGAGTTAGTCCATAGTGTGCATTCCTCAGGACAGGCTGGCTTGATCTTGAAGTTAGATTATGAGAAAGCTTATGATAGGGTCAACTGGGAGTTTCTCTTTGATATTCTTCAATCTAGAGGCTTTAGCAATAAATGCATTTCCTGGATTAAGAGCTTGGTCATTGGGGGCTCTGTAGGAGTTATGATGAATGGGGAAGAAAGTTCCTACTTCAAGCTAGGGAAAGGTTTGAGGCAAGGAGACCCCATTTCACCTCTACTTTTTAATTTAGTAGGTGATATTCTAACTAAATTGTTAGTTAAAGCAATTGAGGGAGATCTGGTGAAAGGTTTACTCACAGACTTCAAGGAAGATGGAGTAGTTTCTCTACAGTATGCTGACGATACTATCTTGTTTTGTGAGGCTGATGAGAATTATATGAGAGGATTAAAATGTAGTTTAATGTGGTTTGAACAGCTATCAGGGTTGAGAATAAATTACCTTAAAAGCGAAATAGTGCCAGTAAATATGTCAGATGAGCTGGTTCATTGTGCTGAGCATATTTTCGGTTGTCCTATTGGAGCTCTCCCAATTAAATACCTAGGAGTGCCTCTGTACCATGAGAAGCTAAGGCGTGAGGACATTCAACCTCTAGTAGATAAAATCATTAGAAGGGCAGCGAGCTGGAGGGGGAAGCTCCTGTCTCATGCAGCTAGGCTAACTCTTATCAAGGCTTGTTTAGCAAGTATTCCTGTTTACTTGTTATGTTTCATTAAGTTCCCTAAGTGGGCCATCAAATCTTTAAATTCACATTTGGCAAACTGCCTTTGGGATGACTCAGAAGGTAAACACAAGTACCATCTCGCTAACTGGGAGAGTGTCTCCATGCTGAAAGAGTTTGGAGGACTAGGGGTCCCAAACTTGAGAGATCTAAACATGTGTTTGTTAGGGTCTTGGCTGAAACGGTATCAAGTAGATGAGGGAAAGCTCTGAAAGAGCTAATAGATTTTAAATACAAAACTGAGAAGCCAAATATTTTCTGTACAAGGGGTGCCTCGCAGTTTTTTAAGGGCTTCATGTGGGTATCTAAAGCAGCTAAACTAGGCTTTAGGTGGAAAATAGGAAATGGTAAAAGGGTGAAATTTTGGGAAGATAACTGGCTAGGCACTTCTAGTTTAGCAATCCAACTTTGGGAGTTATATACTATTGTTAATGAAAAAGCTGAAACTGTAGAGAAGCTTTGGGATGGTGAATTTTTGCAGTGTACCTTTAGGAGAACAGTGGATGACAGGTTGTGGAACCTCTGGCTAGAGGTGCTACAACTAGCATCAACCATAGTTTTTAGTGAGGAGGAGGATTCAATGATTTGGAATTATACCTCCACTGGGGTGTATTCTTCTCAGTCTTTATACAGTATCATTACTTTTAGAGTCATCAAGGCCGGTTTATATTCCTAACATTTGGAGCCTGAAGATTCACCCACGAGTGCATTTCTTTATCTGGTTATTAACTAAGAACAAAGTATTGACTAGGGATAATCTAGCAATAAGACAGAATGTGGAAAATAAAAGCTGCTTGTTCTGTGAGGAAGAAGAAAGTTGCCAGCACTTAGTTTTTCGATTGTGTAATAGCCAAAGAGATGTGGAAAAACATTTCAGAGGCTTTAGGAGTTGATATTGGGCTGTCCTTTGAATCCGTAGGATCCAAATGGTTGTGTAAACGAATGGTTGCTACAAATATAATCAGGTCAGCTGCCTTATGGGGATTATGGATATGTAGAAATGACTTATGTTTTCGTAATGTGCTTTGGCAAAGTATGGCTATGCTTCTGTCCAAGGTGGTAAGACTGGTACAGAATTGGACAATTCTGTGCCCAGTAGACAAGCAAGAAGAGCTATTGGGGTACACCTTGAAGCTGAAGCAAATAGTCGCAAGACCAATGAGGCTGACAAGCTAAGAGCCATACAAGAAAGGAAACAATGGATGGGCATGGAGGAATGGACCTGGAATCTAAGGGAGTTGGAGACAACAATAGCTACGGAGGAGATGATGATGAATGGGTGAAAGCTGACGGAGGCTTTAGCTTGATCTGAAAGCTGTATTTTTTCTTTTTCTTCTCTTTTGGTTGGCGAAGAGTAAGGGGTATCGATCTAGAACTTCCCACAGTTGCTAGGCGTGGAGTGTGAGGGTGCTGTGTCGCAAAGGAAATGGTTATTGGCTTGCCAATGTGGAGCTGTAAACTGCATACTGTATTCTATTAAGGCAGGGGCTTTGCCCTGGAACTCTAAAAACGTAATCAGAAAACGCTCGTCAAGAGCACTTCTCTCTCCTACGGCTGATTGCATATTCAGGTCGCTCGTCAAGCCCTTATGGTGTTCTTTTGAATTTTTTGGAGTGCGATTTTGAGATCACACTTTATATAAAGTAGCCCCCGAGCTTTAGTTTGAATCGACAACTCGAGGTGAAGGTCCTTCAAAAATCTTCAATCTTTGGTAGAAATTTGAAAAAACTTCTTGTTAGCGATCCGTTTGCCCTATAGCCCCCGAGCCTTGAACCACTCCTTTTGGGAGAGGTAAAAAGGATCTAAGGTACTCATGTTCTTAAGATAAAATAAACAATGGTAGGCCTCAAATTTTGAAAAAAGGATTTTTACAGGAAAACTTTATTTTCAAGACGTCTCCCAAAAATAAAGGATTCAAGTAAAAGATTCTTTTTCCAAAAAGCTGGATGGAACCTCTTATTTATTTAAAAGAAAAGGATAACTGTTGTGCCCCTTGGTGGTTATAAAAGGGTGGCCCCTTAGGGTTTTACTTTTACCCTGAGCCTTTATTCCTGCCGCTGAGAGAATCTGCGCCACCACCGCCTGTTCTTGAGTTGAGCCATGTCCTTTGAGAGTAGATCGACTCACAGCTTTCTCGGAGATGGCGCCCCCGAAGAAGTCTACTGGTGATTCCTCTTCCTCTAAGCGCAAGGCGGAGGAACTCGACTCGAGTCTCTCGAAGTCGAAGAGGGGGGAAGATAGATCTGTTGGATTTTCGTTGGCATCTGAAGCCCATCTGGAAGGGCTGGTTCAGAAGGGGCTTCTTAGATCGAAAGCGGTAGCTGGTTGGGAGGCGCCGAAGTCAGATCAGATCTTCCCTGCGGATCTTGAGGACAAGGTTATTGCCTTCTCCCTCTTACTGAGCGGGGGGTTGGTTTCCCAGTTTGTGATTTCTTCCACAAAATTTTGGATTACTTTGATCTTGAGCTGCAGAATCTGAATCCTAATGGGATCTTCCATATAGCCAACTTTGTCCACTTTTGTGAAGCTTTCTTGGGGATTAAGCCCCACTTTGAGCTGTTTCGGGAAATCTTCCACTGTAAGCCATATCCGCTTAAGGAGTCGCCCTGGTAAGTTGGTGGAGCCGGGTTTCAGCTGCGGCAGGGTGCTAAGGTGAAGTACTTCGACTATCACCAAAAGGATAATAATGCCGGTTGGGAAGAATATTGGTGGTATGTGTCTGCTTAGACGAGTGGTTTGCCTCAATGCACGGGTAAGGTCTCTGTTAGTAATGACCGCTGGAACAAACCTACTAGTGAGGAAGATCATTCTCACTTGAAAGAATGGTATGAGCAGATCGCGGAGCTGAAAAGGGCTGGAGTAACGGCTGGTTCTGTCGCGTATAGTTTGATTAGCGACGGGTGCAGCCGCTGGCTCAGAAGGAGGGGTGGGGCTTCGAGTACAAGGGAGTGGATGATCCCTCTCATATGAGTCTCGACATCTTATCTGAGGAGGAGGTGATGCTACGCGTGCAGTCTATGCTCCCCAGGGTTACTAAGAAACCCTTTATTCCTCAGCTTTTTGAAGATGGTCATCCTCCCAAGCCGTTAAGTTTCATCGTATCCTCTTTCTTGTGCTCTTTCGGGGTCTTTGTTTGATTCTTCCTCTGTTTCTTCTCCCAAGAGGATGTGGAGAAGTTTTATTCCTGGCCTTCGGTGTCGGATGCTTCCAAGCAAAGCTCTGTTGAGCTGGCTGCTATTCCTCCCATGCCCAAGCGTCGGAGGAGGAGTTTGTCGAGAGGGAAGAAAGTTGTGCCGAGTGCTTCCCAGCGGTGGATCCTAGGTACTATTCTCGATTTATCTTCTTGTCCAGAGTGCTTTTCCTTTGTTTTCGACTGCTCTTTTGCTTCGACTGCTTCTTGATTGCTCCTCCTTATAGTGCCGTTGAGGAAGGACATGATGTTGAAGCCCCCGGGAGTGGTTCTGATACGGAGTCGGATCCGCTTTTGGCAGTTGTTGTGGAAAAAGAAATCGTAGTTGACCAGTCGGTCACGGCTTCCTCATATTCTACTAGGCCGGGTGCCAAGAGGATGAAATGCTTGGTATTTGGCCAGCCCAAGTTTTCGACCAAGTCTTCTGCAAGGTGCTCTTAGTTTTTCTTGGAGTGATTGTCTTCTTTTGCTTTTGTTTTTACAAGTTGCTTTTTCCTTCCTTTATTAGGAAGGCGAAGACGAGTGCTCATTAGGGAGATGTGCCGTCGCTGGAGAAGACCACAGCAGTTCCTCCTTTTACAGAGGTTGCAAAGGAGCTAGAGTTGTCTTTGGGAGAGGAGATCCCTTCTTCTGAATCGACTCGTGAAGTAGAGCCGGTGGGCGATAGACAACCCGAGGCGGCGCCGGTTGCAGTTGCTCCCGAAGTCCTTACCTCTTTTCCTTTGTCTTCCTTTTTGTGTCTTGTTTTTGTGACTTTGTTGGCTTTTTCAGGCTGAGGGTCGAATGCTTCATGTTGTGTTGCTTGGAACGTCGACTGGTTTGGCATCGGCATCGATCCCTCTGTAGTGGCCAGCAAGTACTGTTGCTGGTTTGAGTAGTTTGGTTGCTAGCTTTAAGATCCCAGAGAAGTATATTGAAGATCCTCTACTTGGAAAGGAACGAGTAGAGTTGTTGCTGGCGAAAAGCAAGTCGATGCTGGACTATGCCCATGAGTGCATTGACTATCTGAAGGTATTCTTCTGCCAACCTTTGTTTCTTCTTTTGCATTGAGGTCTTTTGATTTATCCTCTCTCCTTTTTTAGGGTGTTGTAGTAAGCTGTCAGGAGAAGTCAGATCTTTTGTGAAAGGCTGAGGCCGAGTTGGAGGAGCGTCGATCTCAAAAGCGACATCTTTTGTCGAAGATTGACTCCATTACTGCTGACAAGCTGAGCGAGTCTCATGCTTTTGCGTTCGATCGGGAGAAACTTGAGCAGTCAATCTTTAAGCTTCAAACTAAGAACAAAGCTCTTACTGCCTCCAAAGCTGGTGAGATCTCTTTGCCTCCTTCTTTTAGACTGCTTTTTTCTTTAGTAGTATCCTGATTTTGACTTTGTCCTTTACTACTCTTCTTAGCTCTGTCCAAGCGAGTCGAGGTGCTTGACAGGGACAAAACTCATATGGAGTCCCTTGTTTATGCCGCCAATGAAAAGCTAGAGAAGTTCGATGAACTTCAGAAGAAGAAGGACCAGCTTGATTTGGAATATCTTGATGAGCTATCTGACTGCGGAATTCTTCAGACGAAGCTCAGGGATGCTGATGCAGATGCGGTGCAGAATCTTTCCGCGCTAAAAAATCTTACTGAGAAATATCAGGATTTGGAGAAAGCCGCAAAATTTGTGCCTGACTCCATTGATCAAGATCCTGCTGGGGAGAATCCTCGGTCTCTCATTGAGAGGCTGGAGGAGGCACCTTTGAAGTTCTTTGCTTATGTGCGGGAGACTTGCCGCTTCCTCTCTAACCAGATGCTCGCCATAATGCGGTCTCTCCATCCTAATGTTAGTCTTGAAGCTGTCCCTGAAGGCAAGGCGAAGGATTGCTCTAAAGATGAATTCAAGCGGCTTTTGAGGGAGACCAAGCCCTTGGCGGATGAAGTCGTTAAGAAGCTTCAGCTTTTTGAGGATGAAGATGACGAGTAGTCTTGCTACTTTATTTGTCATATGTAAAGCTGAAAACTTGTAGTCTTTGCTGAAAACAATGTAGATAACTCTTGATATCATTTCTTTGCTTTCATTTGTGACTTTGTGCCCCCATTTTTTTAAAAGTGGCTTTAGTCTATTTTTGAGTTGTGTTTCTCGCTTGGGCATTTTCTTTCCTTGAAAGAAAGCACTCGGAAACCTCGTTTTTTCTACTCGAGAGTTCGTACCATATCTTGCTTGTGTAGTCTCCTCGGTAGTTTTTGATAGGCTGAGCCCGTTCAGGGGTTTCTCCTTTCACTTGGACTTGTTTTCTTGAAACGAGTTCTCGAAGGTCCCGAATTAGTGGTGCTGCTGTAAGGCCAACGTACCTCTTCGAAGATCCTCTCGTCTGTGCTAATTCATACCTGTGAAAAAGCACTCGGAGGCCTCAGATATTATTCTGTGAGCATCTTGTGCTTACATGGAAGGCCAAGCCTTTTTTCGAGTTTTTGTGTTTCTCGCTTGGGCATTTCTTTCATTGAAAGAAGCACTTGGAAACCTCAAACTATGTTTTCAGGATTAGTTCTTTCACTTGGACTTGCTTTCTTGAAGACAAGTACTCGAAGATCCTTGAAAACAGCTGGTCTTTTTGTCTTTGTGGACTTAGCGTAGTTTGGTGAGAACTTCTCGCTTGATCCTGCCTCATATTTGTTGGGGCAGAAACTCGGAGGTTCTTTGGATATGTTATCCATGATTTTTTATCAGATGGGAATATTGTTTTATCCAATGTAGAGTATTTACAAGATATCTCGTCTGATCTTTTAAGCGTAGAAACGCTGCAAGTGCTCTATGTTCCAACAGTTCAGCTCCTCAGCTCCTTCTTGTGTTTGAAGTCTGTATGATCCTGGGCCAGTGACTTTGGATATGATGAAAGGTCCTTCCCATATTGACATCAACTTGTGTAGTTCCGCAGTCTTTTGGATGCGTCGTAGAACCAGATCATCGATGTTGAAAGATCTTTGCTGGACGTTTCAATCGTGATAACGATGTACTCCTTGAGTGTAGCATGCTGATTGAAGGAAAGCCGCACATTGTCCTTTCTCGATTGGATCACTTTCTAGTTGTCTTGTTGTATCTGCCAGTCCTTCTTCGAATGCTTCTACTCGTGAAGAGTTGAACATGATGTCCACAGGCAAGATTGTTTCTGATCCGTAGACCAAATAGTATGGGGTCTGTCCGGTGGGCTTGCAGGGTTGAGTTCTTAGCCCCCAGAATACATGGGGTAGTTCATAGATCCATTTCCCTCCATACTTTTTGTTGTGCTCGAATAGCCTTTTCTTGAGTCCGTCCAGGATCTGACCGTTGGCTTTTGGGTGCGCTACTGATGCTTGTTTGACTTCGATCCCACTTCTGTCGCAGAAATCTAAGAATTCGTAGCTGTTGAGGTTGGATCCTAAATCTGTGATGATGATGTGAGGCATGCCAAAACTATGCATGAGTTCAATGATGAAATCAACTGCTTTTCCGCCTGTGATGGTGGTTATAGGTTTGACTTCAATCCATTTTGTGAATTTGTTGATAGCTACCAACATGTGTATGAATCCACCTAGGGTGGTTGTTAGTTTGCCCACCATATCTAGCCCCTAGCAAGCAAAAGGCCATGAAGGAGGTATCACAATGAGGTTGTGAGCAGGAACATGTTGCTGTCCTCCAAAGAATTGACAACCCTGGCATTTGCGAACTAGGTCCTCTGCATCTGCTAGGGCTGTTGGCCAATAAAAGGCTGCCCTGAAAGCTTTTCCTACCAGGGTTCTTGATGTACACTAGAAGAAACTATTTATTCCGTGACGGTTTACAGGTGACGGTTTTGAAAATCATCACTAACCCTATGTAATCTGTGACGGTAACAATTTTCTGTCATGGATTTGCAATAATGGATATTAGGCCCATAACATGGTGACGGTTTAGCAAATCCGTCACGAGCCGGCCCATATATAGCCTAATGGTATTTAAATGACACTTAAATTTATATTTCTTGTGTATATAATTTAATTTAGTATAGAAATATTTTTTATCATTAGTTTGCCTTTTATTTGGAGCCGATATGAAAAAATTAATGCACAAAAAAGATTAATCTAAAATACTAATAATCTTGTCATAGTTAAGATTTGAACCTAAGACCTAAGACTTCACACTAAAACAACCATACCACTGCACCACACTTGTGTTTGTACACAATAAGTTTGGATAGTTTCTTTTTATATACAGTTGTCCACGTCACCAGCCAACCCGTCGGCCACGTCACCCGGCCGCCACCTTCTCCACGGCCACGTCACGCCTGGATAGTTTCTTTTTATATACAGTTGTCCACGTCACCAGCCAACCCGTCGGCCACGTCACCCGGCCGCCACCTTCTCCACGGCCACGTCACGCCTGGAATATTAGTCAAAAAAACATGCTCTCGATGGGAATCGAACGCGAGAGCTCCAGCTCCAGAGGCAAGCGCCTTACCACCAGACTGCGAGCCCGTTTGTGACAAGCCTAGGGCCAAACTTTTATTTAACCTTTGAGGCAGCTTAGGTAAGTAAAATAAATTCCAAAAAACATTGTTGGGCCAAGGGTTCGAAACGCGAACCTCGCGGAACGAGTTTGCCTTTTTCTACCACTGTGCTATTGCCTCCTTTATGTTTCGACCTGACGAGTTATTTTCATATCTACTTACCAAACCTCCAATAGCTATACACGAGATTCAGATTCAGATTCAGGAAGCGGCCGTAGCAGTTCACATGAGAAAGGTCGCGCCGCCGCCGCAAACAAGGTCGCGCCGCCGCCGCCCGGTGAGGATTCGGGTCCAAGGACGCTGAGAAAGGCTCATGTGGATCTCGAGTCGCCATTGCTGCCAACCCCCCACCGCAGCCAACCAAAACCCTAGCTCAGTCCCCCCATCCCGCCGCCACCCCCACGAGCCCCAGCGTCGGCGCCGGCGCCGCGACCGTCGGTGACAACCCGCTCCCCAGCGCCGCGACCGGCGGAGAAGAACGCATTCGTGGTGGAGATGTTTCACAAGTACATCAAGAGCCTCCATTAATAGCGTTCAAGGTATATATCTGAAAATTCTTGATTACAAATTCAATTTGTTCTAACAGTGACTTGAGAAAAACTAGGGAATAATTCATTGGAACTTTGCATATTAGAACTATTTTTTGAAGAAATTTGCTATTGATCAAAATGTTCAGCAATATATTCTGGTACATTTCTATTTGAATCACTCATCTGACAGTTGATGTTTGTCTTCCTCAGTCCAGCTTTGTTACAAATATAACTTCTCATATATGTTTTGTTTTCTTTGCATGTTTGATGATTAGATGGACAGAAGCTGGATTCATGGCAGATTGTTTTCTCCTGAACACATTGATGGTGTCAAACAATTTATGAGCTTCATTCAAGAAACATTCAGTGAGAATGTTGAGATTCTGTGCCCATGTGGTAGATGTCTGAATCAAAAGTACATGTGTCAGGGCCTTGTGAAGAAGCATATTTTGATGCATGGCATGGACAGTACTTATACTCGGTGGATTCATCATGGAGAGAGCCTCAATGCAGATGTTATTGGCCATCCAGTTCATGATGATGGTTTCGTACATGGAGATGGTGTGAGAGAGGACAACGGCCCTGATCATTTGGAAGAAATGTTAGAAGACCTACGCACTGCAGCAGAACAAGAAAGACAAGAAGCAGACAATCAGAATGCAGAAAATCAAGATGAAGATGCAGAACCTCATGACAAAGACACATTTTTGAAAATAGCCATGAAAGAGGCCAAGCGTCAGCTTTATCTGGTTGTACCAAATATTCAAGGTTCTCTTTTGTGGTAACACTTCTTCATATGAAGTCATTATATAGGATCAGCAATTCTGCTTTTTCAGCAATATTGCAGCTACTAGCTGAAGCATTCCCGGATTGCAATACACTCCCCAAATCATATAGTGAAGCAAAGAATCTCTAAAGGAAATGGGCCTTGGATATGACTCAATACATGTATGCTTCAATAACTGTGTGCTCTTCAGAAAAGAATTATGCCAAGTGTGATAACTGCCCAGTTTGTGGTCTGTCCAGATGGAAAGACCCAGAAAGAAAGAAGGTTCCACAAAAAGTGTTGCGCCATTTTCCATTGGCACCTAGGCTAAAGAGGATGTTTGCGACTAAAGAAGCATCAAAAGATGCACAATGGCACAAGTTAAATCAGCAGCCTGGGTCAAAGGAAATGAGACACCCAGCTGATGGTGAGGCGTGGCAAGATTTCGACAGAGAATTTCCAGATTTTGCCCAGGATGCAAGAAACCTTAGGCTTGGCTTGCTACGGACGGTTTCAACGCATTTTCAGAAAAAAAACTCAAAATACAGCATGTGGCCAGTTTTTGTTGTGCCATACAACCATCCACCTTGGGCCTGTATGCAAGAGTCAAACTTCATGATGGCATTGCTTGTTCCAGGTCCTTCATCACCCGGGAAGGATTTTGATATTTTTTGGAACCACTTGTAGAAGATTTGCTTGATCTTTGGACAGGTGTGAGTGCTTATGATGCTAATACTGGCAAAATGTTTAAACTTCGTGCTGCAGTTCTGTGGTGCATCCATGACTACCCAGCTTTGAGCACTCTTTCAGGGCGTACCACAAAAGGCTATTATGCATGTACTCATTGTGACAAGGACCCTCTTTCGTACCGCTAAGAAGCAAAATGGGTATTTGGACACTACCGTTTCCTTCCAAAGGACCATCGCTTGCGCAGAAATAATGAATATGTTGGCCTTCATCAAAGCAATGATCCACCTGGTCAATTCTCTATAGAAGAGCTACTTGCTGAATTGGAGAAAGTTAAAGATGTTAGACCTGGGAAACAAAAGCCAGAAGAAGGAAGTGGGAAAGGGAAGCGTTCTGACTTAGGAGCTGGCCATGTGAAAATTGGAGCCGGATGGTTAGTTTATGGAAGTTACCATATTGGCATAAATTGAAGCTAAGGCATAATCTCGATGTCATGCACATTGAGAAAAATATATGTGAGAGCCTATTGCGACACTACTCAATATAGCTAAGAAGACAAAGGACACTGCTAAAGCTAGGCTTGATCTCAAGATTTGGGAATTAAACCGGAGCTGCAATTTAGAGAGAATGGGATTCATGTGTGATGCCTACTGCTCGATATACCTTGAACAAAGATCAAAAGAAGGAATTTTGTGATTTTTTACGGAAGATAAAGTTTCCAGATGGATTTGCCTCCAACATCTCAAGGTGTTTAAATGCTGAGGGAACCAAGGTACAAGGTCTAAAAACACATGATTGTCACATTCTTTTGCAAAGAATCTTACCAGTTGCAATGAGAGGATTTTTGGACAAGGATATTTATGAAGCAATAGCAGAGTTGGGGAAATTTTTTAGAGAATTGTGCAGTAGAACACTTAACAAGGATGTATTAGTTGAGATGAAAAGGGAAATCCCTATAATAGTGGTGAAGCTTGAGAAAATTTTCCCCCCAGCTTTGTTTGATGTGATGTGGCACCTTGCTGTCCATTTACCAGATGAGGCATTGCTCCGAGGTCCTGTGCAATATGGGTGGATGTACCCAATTGAAAGGCGGCTGTATACTTTGAAGCGCTATGTGAGGAATAGGGCACGGGCCAGAGGGTTCAATTGCTGAGGCATATATTGCAGATGAATGCTTGACATTTTGCTCAAAATACTTGGATGATGTTGAAACCAGATTTAATCGGGAACCATTAAACAATTTTTTTTCAAATGAAGATGCCTATGGTGTTGATGTTTTTGGGCATGGAGTTCATTTTACTTCTGCCCCTGAACTTGTATATGATGAAAATGGCTTTGATCAAATGGTGTGGTTTGTGCTCAACAATTGTAGTCAAATGGAGAATTATGTGCAGTATGTTCTAACTTCTACTTTTCTACAGAATGTTCTAACTGTAGTGTTGTATACTACTAGTATTGCAGATATGCTAACTTCTACTTTTTGTACAGAATGTTTAGAGATGAATTAGAGAGACAAGCCTTGCCTAACATTGAAAGAATCCTTCGGCAAGGATTCCAGAGTTGGTTCAGGAACCATGTAAGTGTTCATAGGCACATATTTTCAAAGTGCACACCCTTCTGCCTATCTTTTCCTTTTCCCTTAACCTTAACAGGAGCTGTACTTCTTGACCTGCATATCTTCTTCTTCTTTGGGTCCATCACATTTTCTTTATATTCTGATTTGTGTGTGTTTCATGTGGCAGGTCATGAGGTTGAGGGGTACAGATCAAGAAGCGGTAGATGATGATCTCTTTTCCTTGGCATGTGGTCCTGATTTTAGAGTAAGAAAATACTCCTCATGCATAGTGAATGGTGTGATGTTTAACACTCTTGACCGTGAGAAAAATAAGATGACACAAAACAGTGGAGTAATGTCACAAAGTACACATAACGGACATGTGACAGATTTTTTGGAACCTTGAAAGAGATAATTGAGTTACAATATAGCGGGGAGGAGAGGTCCGTAGTT
>WEIB01000820.1:0-26223 GCA_015476505.1 Urochloa ruziziensis
CACATGCTGGCAAGAACGAGCAAGGGGACATGGTTCCGGTGCGAGGTAGCGGCTCACAACCAAAGCTCGTACGCGGACGAGAAGCTGGCGCAAGGTGGCAGCTAACAACCGAAGTTTGCGCGCGGGGTTTGGTGATTTGGCCACAAAATCATCGGTGGACGGTTTCCCTTGGTTTGGGCCTCAAAACCAAGGACCGAGGACTCGACGTGGCGGAGATGGGCTGCTGGGCCGAGTGTGGCTGGCAGGGGCAGTTTAACCGCCCCCCAGGGCCGGTTTAACCGCCCCCCTGGGCTGGCCCAAAACCGACGTCGAGGAGCTTCGATCCGGAGGACACGCGGCGTGACTGCAAGGCTTGCGTCGGAGGGAAGCTAGCTTGCAGTGGAAGGTGCCCGAGCCCGAAAATATCTGAGAACCAAATGTCAAATTTGCCCCTGAGGGGTATGTATCACTTAGGGGTAGTTTAGTCTTTAGAGCACCACCACTTGGACTATTAATAGCCCCTCCCAGGGCTGGTGGCTGCTATCTCTTTGGTTATCTCTCTAGTTATCTCTTTAGTTTTTCCTTTGAACTAGTTTTCCCCTTCATCCCCTCCACCTAGAACTACTTTGAATCATTCCTAGTTTGTATAGGTGAATTCATGGTTATGTGATGGAGTTTGTGCTGCTCATCTTTGTGCCATGATTTGATTTCACGAGCTCCCTTTTCTTTTTCTATTTTCGTGGGTATTTTCGGAGCTATTTTTGGGGGATTTTCGTTCTTCTCTTTCTAGGGCGTTTTCTCTCGGATTTCTTTAGGGGATTCACGTATGAGTGCCTTGTGCCTCTTTTGCTGGTGATCCTTTCCCCCCAAACGCCGAGAATCGCTTTGGATTTGAGTTTTTCGGGATGAACTCGAGGTCATGGTGTTCATCACGAGATCTGAGATTCCGGGAGTTGTACTGAGTTAGAGGCCGAGATCTTTTGGGAACACACTCCACTGGAGGTCTAGATCATCTGACCAAAATCTCGCCTCAAGAGCTCAAGCGGTTTGGGAGATCCACTTCTGGTTTGACTTTTGCCTGAGCTTCCCAGGCCTGGGCGGTTTAACCGCCCCCCTGGGTGTGTTAGATCGAGTCTTGTTTCGGGTCGTTTTGTGTTCGTTTCGATCGATGCAAGTTCTGCTGCGTGTTTCTTGTTCCTAGGGTCAGTAGCTTGACAGTGGCTACGTGATCTTGGCAAGATTGCTCTCGGAGGTTTCGGAGTTGATTTGGGAAAATAGCCGGATTGGTTGGAAAGAATTTTTATCGGCTCCCATTCACTCCCCCCCTCTCTGGTCGCCGTTTCGGTCCTTCAAACACCGAAGGGCAGCCCGTGCACTCTCCCTCGAGCGGAACGAGGCTGACGAGGCATCGCCCGCTGCTGCAGCAGAAGGAGCCGCACTCCCACCAGCGAACCCAACGACATTCCCCACTGGGGAAGGCGCGGCCGAGCCGTCACCATTCCCTGGCGAGATGCGCAACGACAGCATGACGTACGCCTCATTGGTCAGCACGGCCATGGACGCATACGAGGATCTTCCAGGACACCTCTTGATCTCGATCTGCAACCTCCTCACATCTTCCCCAGGCGACTTGTACCCTTGCTCCGACAGCGAAGGAAACGCCTCCGCTCATGAGGTCCTGGAGTGGGACTACTCTGGGCTCCGCGACCGCGAGGCTCCCCTATCGTTCCAAGCCGCGACGAACTATTGCTTCGGCTACTCCGACGACGCTAGCACCGGAGAATACGACCCCACGAGGGAATGCTTCGTCATAGTCAGAGTAGAAGAGCAAAACCCCAACGGCGGGGGAGCAGGCGGCGCAGCGGATCATCCATGCGATGCGACGACTTCACAAGTAGGGACGCCACCAGGCGACACTGCTCTCTGGCATGCGCAGCTGGCTCAAGTATGAGAGTTGGAGGCCAGCCTCGAGGAAGAACGCCAGCAGGTGCGAAGGCTGCGAACCGTGCTCAAAACAGCGCGCTCCGAACCCCATGAGCACGCTAGAGAGGCGGGGCGCATTCGCACGAACCCGGATCGAGGCCGACTGGCAACGTGGATGACCCATTGGCCCTGGGAAGGACCAGTCAGAAGCTCATGTCGCTATGGGAAGGCCTGTACATCATCGCCGATGTCCTTAAGCCCGGCATGTACAAGCTCGCAAACGAGAAGGGTGAAATCCTCACCAATGCTTGGAACATACAACAGCTACGTCGATTCTACCCCTGAAACCTCTCAATGTTTCGCCCTTGTACACATCATGTACCTATGATCGAGAATAAAAGGCGGACATGTACATAGTACTACTTGTTTGAACAATGAGAGAGACTTGACCTAGCCGAAAGCGAAGCCAAGCCTCCCTCGGGGGCTATACAGGGGTCTCCCCCTAAATGCTCCATCCCCAATTCTGTAGTATTTTTTATCACATTTACATTTTTGTGCGCTTGAAAAAGATAGAAACGAGGCTTAAACGGATGAGGCCAAGGCTACCTGAGTCGCGGGCTAGCCCACGCCTCTGGGACACGTCATCCCCCTCACTTCCCTACGCATGAACTCGTTTACAAAGGCGATTTCCCTCGTCGAAATCTCTATAGGCCACATGATGAATACGATAACCAGATACAATTAGACTTCAAATGAGACAAAACCAATGTACATAAATCCGTCCCTTACGAAACAAAATACGAGTTCAACCCCAATTCTACATACACCTACAGGCTCCCTCGACGTGGGGGCCGTGGCGGCGTCATCTTCGCCCTTGTCAGCGCTGGGAAAGAGCAAATCAACGAACAAAGCAGAAAGCGCCGCGGCTGTGTCTGCCACATTGGCATCAACTTGGTCAGTGGCAGTCAGCGCAACTTCATCATCAAGACCGTCGGCGACGACGTAGCCGGTGGCCAACGCCTTGAGCTGGACAATGTAGTGCGTCGACACCATGCCCAGGCCTTTCTCGATCCCGAAGCGGAAGGTGCTCTTCAGACGCTCGATGATACGGCCACCCAAAGATCTCAAGCAACTGGCTAACAAGCTGCTCGACTGAGCACCCTCCTCCTCGTATTCCCAGCACATTGTGGTGGCGGCCGTCCATCAGATCCTCGAGCTCCAGCGGCGATGCCGAGTAAGCGACTTCGAGGGCCTCCACCTTCGCCGACGCGTCTGCGGCCGCCTCTTGCAACCCTAGAACAAATCACGGAAGATCATTGACAGGAACCCCCAATCAAAGTTGGATAAGAACAGCAAGATCACAGGAGGGTCGAGGCTCACCTTCAGCCTGCTCCTTCTCCAAGGCCAGCAGCCCGAGTGCGGCGTCGGCCTCCTGTAGAAGGGCCGACATCGAGGCTCCTCTTTCCTCGATAAAGGACTGCAGCACCTCGAGGGCACTGTTGCGCTCAGCCAGGACTTCGGTCAAGCACCCGACCAACTCCTCCTCGCGCTGAAGCTAGGCTCCGGTCGCGACCACGGCCTCCTCCTGCTGGCAGAGCAGTGCCCGTGTCCCTTCATTCATCTGGCGCTCTTGGAGAAGTTGGGCTTGCACAGCCACAAGCGCCACTTCCCTCTCCTAGAGCAAGGCGCCTAGCCGCTCCGTCTCCTGGGCTTTCTCCATCGCCACCTCCTTCTGCGCATCACGCTCCTTTTCCGTGTGAGTCAGGGCATCCCCACGCACGCAGGCGTCGACCCCCATGTCGTTTATAATGACGCGGGCCTGCTCCATGTTCGAGTGCAGTTGAGCGTTGTCCTGCTCAAGCTGATGTATGTAGGCGTGCTGATCGGTGATGTAAGAGATTTTACTCCCCGCCATCCCCTTCAGCCGCTGGCGACGAAAAAAAACTCAGAACGAGGAGTGAACAAGTTCTCGAAAACCAAGCGAAGGATGAAAGCTCACCTCGTGAAGCTGGACCCCCTTGTTCAGTGGAGTTCGAGTGCGGAGGTAAGGGCATTCTGAATGCAGCAGCCCACGTGGTGATGCTCCTGCCACAACCTGTTCTCCTCCTCCACCATCCCCGCGAAGTCTGCGGGGACCCCGGACCGGTCAAGCCCGAGCCTGCTCCGCATATCACCGTCCTCGCCGGGGCCGGCCTCGGGCGCATTGGCTATAGCGCCGCGCCCCTCGATTACCTCCGCATCAGTTCGCACCGGGGCGTCAATCGCGGTGGTGTTGGTGGTAGCCGTCACCACAACATCCAACGACTGCCGGGGCGCTCCTTGCAGCTCTATCCCCACCCTCGAGGGACTAGGCCACGTCCTCAGACGGGACAAGTGTGCACCGAAAGAGGCCTCGAATCCCGGCGTCGCCGCCTCCTCCACCTCTGGGCCGGTGTTCGCCCCCTGTGCGGTCTGCCCCGCCACCTCGACATGGCTGGGGTCTGGCTGACCTACGGCGCCCCCCGTGCCAAGCTCTTGCCGTGCCAGCTCGACCCCCCTTCACCACTGCCGCCCTATAGTGGGCAGCAATCGCGTCCTCCGCCTTAGGCACCGCGTGCGAAGCTCGTGCCTCTGTATGCGGTGACGCCCATGCACCTGTCTTGAGGGCCTTGACAGGCGCAAGAAGGGGCGTTGCAAGCGAAGCTGTCCGACTAAAGGGGAAAAGAGGGGAAGAATGGAGGAAAGGTTAACGAAACGCGACAACAAATCGAGCTAGGGAAGGTTAGAGTAGATCTCACCGTGTGATGCCCCACAACTTGCGTTTCCTAGAACTCCTCAGGGGCTGCGCCCCCCCCCTCGAGCCCGACGGACCCCTCGACTGAAGCCAGTTCGCCTAGGGACCCCGCGCCCACCGTGGAGGCGGGCGAAGGGGAGGCCTGGGCAGGCACATTGAGGATTGGGTCACCTGCCGCCGTCGTGGGCTCCTCCTCCGCCTCCTCCACGACCAGCAGGGATGCTCCCGTTGCCGTCGATGGCTCCAGGAGCTCCTCGTTGTCCGATGAATCACCGTTCTCAGGCTCAGACATACTCTCCAGGGTGGGCAGCGGGGGAAGGCCTTCCATCGCCCGCCTCTGGTTCCCTTTCCCATGCTCGTCCTTCCACCGCCGCTTCCTCAAGCTCTTTTACTTATCCGCATCCTTCCGCGCCTTTTGTTGTTCGGCAAATCGACGATTAGCCGTGCGGACCTTAGGGAGAGGGGCGATGACCAGTATCCCTTACGGGACAGCCCCTGGCAGTGCGAGGAATTTGGGAAATAAAGAGATTAGACGACCGGGCAGATCAGATCGCCGAAAAGGAGGGAAAAAGGGGTGAGAACTCATGAATTGGAGGTAGCCCGCTTCGGAGCCCATCTTGATGCTCCATAGGACCGTTTCGGAGTAGTCCATTTTGGAGCACTCCACCACCCGCCTCGCCCTCTGAGCCGCTTGCTCACAGGGAAGCAGCTCTTCCGCCATTCTTGAGCCCTCGAATGGCGCGTTCGGCTCCAAGCTTGTAGATGCAAAGTTTTCTCTCCATGAGGGGAATCACCCGCCGACAGTGAAAGTTCGCTATGACGGCCGCAGCAGTCAGCCCCCGCTTCGCCAAGGATTGTAGCGCATTGGTGAAGACGGCGAGCTTCTCTTGGCGCTCGGCGGGCGTCACGCCCCAGTCCCAACAATCCGGCTTATCCCGTAGGATCTTGTCGGTGTATGCCGGAAGGAGGTCGCTGTCGTTCTGCAAGTAGAACGACCTCTTGTCCTAGTCATGATTATTCGACGTCATGGTGGTAGGGTTGTAGAAATCCCTCTTCCTCTCATGTACCTGGAGCATGAGGCCGCCGGCGCGGACGAATTTTCGCACCCCCTTCGACTCGGCGACGGTGTGGAGCTTGCCTCGAAAAATGTGGAGCCAGACTTCCCAGTGCACCGGGATCCCCAAGAATCCCTCGCACACGCCCACAAAGGCTGCCGCCTGGGAGATGGTGCTAGGGGCAAAGTTGTGGAGCTCTACCCCATAGTGGTAGCACAACGCGCAGATGAAGTTTCTTGGAGGGGAAACGAATCCCGACTCATGCAGGCGCGCCAGGCTAACGACATAGCCTGGCGGAGGGTTCGGCTCCCTGTGCGATGTCGGCGGGGCGATCCACTCTAGCTTCTCTTTGTCCGTGATCTTTGGCAGCACCCCGGTTCCCACGAGCGACTCCAAGTAGTGCACGTTCGCGATGGATGCGCTCCACGGCGCCGCGTCCTTCAGCACAACCATGGCGATTGGGGAAGGGCGAAGGAAGGATTGCCTAAAGCAGATATTTCTTTCCCCTTTCTCACGACGATGGCTCGAGGGTGCGAGGAGGCAGAACGGCAAGTGACAATGGCTAATGGCAAAGGTAAGGGAAACAACTCCTCTCCTCTCCTTATTTTATAGGCAAAAAGGTACTGGCAGAGCGGGCGCGGCCGCAGGGACGCGTTAATTGCGATGGACACTGGTGTCGCTGACCGCTGGGCCCCACTGCGTGGGAAACCAGCGCGTGCGTGCACAGTTATGATTGCTACCTGCCCGAGGCGTCGCAACACGACTGTAGCACGTCCCTCTCAACCGCCCACCGCCTGCGCCATATTCGCCTAAAAAGACGCGCCACCCTGCGTGGCCTTGGCCACGTCAGCCACGACCGCACGATCGGACATTGCGACTCCCTCCATCGGGGGCAGAACGGAATATTCTTCCCAAAGGGGTGCCTTCGCAAGTAAGACACTCTCTCTCGAGGCCTTATTGATCAGGGGTTCGAAGCCTAGCCCCATTGAGGGTTCGATAGGCTCCCTAGATTAACAGAGTCAGTGGTGAACAAGAAGTGCCAAGTCAGGCTTACCCTCGAACATAGAGTTCGGGGATGCTCTGTGTCGCATTTAAGGCCAGCCAAAGGTAGCCAGATCGAGGGATCCCAACGAGGGAGAGCAACGAGCCCTCGGCCCCCGCGAACGAGACCGAGCCCTGCCAGGCAAACCTTTGCAAGAGCTCTCATGTGACGTGTCTCCGGACCACGAGCCAACTCCTATCGAACGGAGCACGGACGTCCACTTGAACTACCATTACCAGCTCGTCGAGGCATCCGTGGCTCGTAGCCCATTCGTGGGTAGCACAGAATTGCATCACCCCTCCTCCCTATGGAAGGGCGAACGAGGGTCGTAACACAAAGTCGAGGGTCTCCTGATCGATCTCGCTCAGGCCCGGGCTCGGGGGAACTCCTCGCACTACGACCAAGTGCAGCGTCTCTGGGAATGGACCTCCCAACCTCCTAGTTACCAAGTGCGCGGTGGATCAACTCCCTCGAACGCCTAAGATAAGACAGCTGAGTCGTGGTCGCGGTGAGCCTGGCAATGATTTCCCAGCGTAGATTGCCGACGCCAGCTGAAACGATGCCGAGGCCGGCCGAAAGAAACGCTGGGCTTACGTGTCACTCGGTCGACCTACAGACCCGAATATTTTTAAGCCCTTGGACGAATGCCTTCACTCCTCTAAGGCCTCGGGGGCTACACCCGCAGGTGTGCTAGCGCGGCCCCACGGAAATCTCCACACCATATGAATAAAGCACCTGAAGCCTTGCGCCTGAGTAGGAACAAGCCCATGTAGGTTTGCATCCCCATCTCTGCACGGGCTCGGCGGCTACTATTGGTATCAACCATAAAGGGGTCCCTAATACCGTAGGGAAGTCACCCTGAAACCCATGCAAATGAATAACCTAATCAAAGGTCAGGCGTCAGACACGCTGGGCGTTGGTGCCGTCTCAGCCTCGCTCGAGGGTACCAGCCGCCCCTCGAGGGAACAGAAACTCCGTCTCGATCGAGGCTTCCACGGTCGAGGCCAGAGGGACCCCTCGACGAGACATCTCCGCCTCACTCGAGGCTACCCCTCGACCATGAGGACCGTGAGCATGCCCACCTACCCCATAGACAAAAGCATTTAATGCCCCTGTACTGCGGCGGGTCATCTCCGGTCATCTCAGCCAACTCCCATCACTGTACGGCCATCCTCGGCACTGTACAAACGTGTGCGGCACTGTGCGGATAGGCCGGCGCTGCTACGTTCTCCTGTGTTGCCAACTCTGGAGGCCCTCGAATAGATATGGGGAACCCTCGAAGAAATGCCCGGCCCATGACCTAGGACGATGCCAGACGACAGCGAACATTCAAAATAGGAGAACAGGCTGCGTACGTCATCGACAGGGGTCGCCACGCTGTTGACGGCCATTATAACACCGAAGTGACCGTCAACATTTCAGTAAAATGAGGATGATCATACCATATTCCATACATAAAAGTATTTTTACTGACAAATTCCACAAGTTTTGGATGAGTTGTGCTTGCAGGATGAACCAGGAGAAACAAGGGCCAAACCTGGCACAGAGCCAGGCCGGCCGGCCTAGGCCAGGCCGACCGGCCTCCCCTAGCCAGGTCTGGCCATGTCATTGATCCACAAGCCATGCCAAGTGCCCAGGATGATCAAGCACCGTGCAAACAACGTCGGTTTGATCCAAGGACCCGGAAGGCCTAGAGGTGAAAGCACATGGATTGAAGGGCCCACATCCTAGGATTCTCGGACAAGCTTCAACTAAATGCAACCGTTACCGACCTTGGGAGAGCATCAGGACCGTTCCTGCAGAGGACAGTGCCAAGTGGCACCAGGGCCAGGCCGGCCGGCCTCCTTCTGTGGCCGCCACGTCTCCCCCTTCGTGTGAAGCTTAAGCAGAGCCTTGGCGTGCTAATGACGCTGACATCCACCCCCTGGAGGCTATAAAAGGAAGCTCATTCACCTTGGGAAGACACACACCACATATCTCAAGTCTTTACTTGAAGGGAGCTCTAGTATCTTTTTCATTTCTTAGATTAGGATTAGAGTTGGGAGTAGAGTCGAGTCGAGCTTAGCTCGGATCTTCGGAGTCTTCGGAGTTCTGGTAAAGCTCTTGTATCCTTTCCTTCTTTTGAAGAGTTCATTTATACAATTACTTTCTTATTTCAGAGCTTAAGTTATCTTTTATATTTCTCTCTTGCTCTTCTTTAAGAGTAAAGATCTTGCTCTCTTTAGAGCAAAGTCCTTTTCCCCTTTAGTTTTAGTGTAGAGTTTAGTTTAGCTCTACCGGGTTTTATCTCGCGGGTTTGCTCGCCTTGACCGGGCCATAAGACGCCTTAGGGAAGACGGGGATTTCTCTTGACAGGCCTCAAGAGAAATCTTAATCATCGAGTGCAGACGTGGTGTCTGGCTTGTTGATTAACTAGGAAGTGTGTTGCACCCCACGGTACAGCAGTGGTAGGCGGCAGGTGGTGACAGCCCTGTCCGTCCTTCGTAGTCCACAACGTTCGGATGTATTCATAACAGCAGTGCTGAGCCTGGAGAACCCCCTCTCTCACCCTGTTCTGAGGTTCTCCCATTCTAGCCGTCGAAGCGAGCTCTGTTCCCGGTATCTAAGCTAGGGTCTAGGCTAAGGCTAGAGTGCCTTTTGCTCTGAGTTAGAAAGAGTCTAGGTCCGGTTTCTCCCAATGTCTTTCCTTTTCTTTAGAAATAGGTGCTCCGTGTGTCGCTGGTCTTTCAGACCTTCTATCCGGTCATTAACTTGACCATTATCCACCCAAACCTAGAGTTTGTGCCCCTGGGTTTGTGGCTTGATATTTCTGGCAAGATACATCATTTCATTCTTCAATACACTTTAACCATCTGCTCCCCTGCGGAAATATAATACGATACCCTGGGGTTACACCCACGGTGAAGTGCTACAATGAGATATATTCTGTGCGCTTGCAGAATTAATTTTGCATACAACGACATATATCTACGCGCTCTTGAGCGTTGCTAAAACGTGACGCTAAGGAGTGCCAACAAGCATTTCTGGCGCCGTTGCCGGGGAAGCAATTGGCTAAAGTTATTGTTGGATCATTTGATTATCTTTACAGATTTATCAAAACCACTAACCTTAGTGACCTCACCACTGCAACATTCGTCTATTTTTGATGTGTTTTGCAGGGTAGTGCATGACTGGTTTCAACCTACCATCAAACTTTGATCCAAATCCAGAACGCATTGGAAGAGTAGTGCGAAAGAGAATCGTACCTCCTCAGATTTCACTCAGCTCAAGCAATATACTCGAGTCGTCATCCGACTCTGAGTCTGAATCAGATTCGTCGTTTTCTTCAGCCCTAGAGTCCCCAGAGATTATGGCTCAAGCTAAGAAGACGCTCCGTGAGTTCTCAGCCCCGTCAAGTAGCAACTTCCCGGGACTGTTGAACGCACAGGAAGGTGCATTTGAGATGAGAACTGGCCTGGTAAACATGGTTCAGGCCAGCCCTTTCTGCGGAAAGGCGATTGAGGATGCGAACGCTCACCTTCGGAATTTTCTGGAGGTGTGCAGTACTATCAACCCCAATGGCACATCGATCAACAACATCCGCCTTCAACTCTTCCCATTCTCCTTGCTTGGGAAAGCAAAGGAGTGGTTCTATGCTAACAAGGCATCATTCGATGGACGCTGGCAGACTTGCGCAGACGCATTTCTGGCCAAGTAGTTTCCGGCGGGCAAAACCAATGCCCTCCGAGGAAAAATCACTAGCTTTCAGCAGCTAGACGGAGAAACAATTCCCGAAGCTTGGGAGCGACTGCAAGAGTATATTGCAGCCTGCCCCCACCATGGTGTGGAAGATTGGCTGATTACCCAGAACTTCTTCCACAGCCTGAGCCGACGATCGCAAGAGATGTTGGATGCAGCCGCGGGAGGAGCTTTCCTCTCGTTGGATGTAGACGCAGCAAAGGCGCTCATCGAGAAAATATCCACTCATCAGAGCTGGATAGGAGAAAGACATGCTCCCCGCAAGGGAGTGCATCAAATTGACTCCGTTGATATGCTGGCCGCTAAAATGGACCTCCTCTTGAAGAAGATGGAATCTCCTGGCAAGGAGATGAATCAGATCATGGAGGAGAGAATCACGTGTGAAACGTGTGGAGAAGCAGGACACTCGGGCGACACGTGCCCGATGACACAAGCGGAAACCCATTTCATTGGAAATACCAACAATTCAGGCTTCCGTCCTCAACAAGGTTGGAATTCCAAGCCCAATTTCCCCTTCGACCAACAACAAGGTAATGGCTCTAACAACGGTTTTCAACCGTCGCTAAAGGACATCTGGTATGGCCAAAAACAGATTAACGATAGCATTAGCAAGAAATTTCTTGCTAATGATAAAGTTATGGAGTCAATGGCCTCCCAGATAGAAGCTTTTAATTCTGTCGTTAAGAACCAGCTGAGCTTCAACAAAATGATTGAAACTCAAGTAGCTCAGCTGGCTGCATCCTGCCCTAACCCAAATGCGGGGAAGTTACCCGGGCAACCGGAGGTTCCTTTCAAGGAAAATGTTAGTGCGGTGACCACGCGGACTGGCAAGTCCACGCAGGACCCACACAATCCACAGGATGTAGGAACTCGACAAAAGGAAGCTAGCCAAACCGAGGTGGCCGCCGAAGAGGAAGACGACGAGGAAACCACCCCTATCTCAAAGGAGGGGAATGAGGCACCACAAGCCTCAAGCTACAGCCGAGATCCCACTTTCCTCCCGTTCCCAGAACGGAGGAGAAGGCCCGTGGCCGACGAACAATTCGACAAGTTCGTCGAGGTAATCAAGAAGGTATACATCAACATACCATTACTTGATGCTTTGCAGGTCCCGACATACGCCAAGTACATCAAGGATATACTTAGCAACAAGCGGACTCTACCCACATGGGAGACGGTACAGCTGACCGAGGAATGTAGCTTAGCTATACTCGGGCCCCACCTTAAGAAGAAAGATCCTGGCTGCCCCACAATATCATGCTCCATTGGAGGCCATGACTTCGACAACGCCCTATGTGACTTGGGGGCGAGCGTCAGCGTAATGCCCAAGGTAGTCTTTGACCACCTTAAACATATACCGCTTGTCTCTACACCCATGTGTTTCCAGCTAGCGGATCAATCGATCCGCTACACCTATGGAGTCGCAGAAAACGTTCTGGTCAAGATCAGGGATTTCTTCATCCCTGTGGACTTCATCGTCCTAGATATGGAAGCCGGAGCAACGAACTCTCTCATCCTAGGGAGACCGTTCTTAAGTACTGCGAATGCAAACATTGACGTGGGACGTGGGACCATTCAACTGAGGATTAACGGAGGGACCGAGAGTTTCTCTTTCCGTCCTAAGGAGATCCCCCATCAAGTTAATATGGTCGAAGAAGTCATGCCCCGGAAGTCCAAGATGCCGAGCATAGAAATGCTCATGAAGATGGTGGAAGCCTTCGCCGCCAAAGAAAAGAAGAGGCATGATCGCTATCATGCACGGCGAAGAATATCGAGAACCAAAGCGTTGGAGGAGCAAGCAAAGCGCGATAAGGAGGTTGAATCCAAGTCCCGTCCATTCCGAAAGGAATGGCGGGTAAAAGCAGTCCCGAACAAGGATTCGGAGAGTTCCGCTCAGGACGAAAAACTCGAGCCCTCGCCATAAGGTATATGGTACGTATCTTTGCATTGCATATAGAATAGGTTTTTCATTTCAATTCTTTTCATTCACCATAGCATGTTTAAATTTTCGAAGCTTGCATTTATATTTTAATTGTGCATTAGGAAGCATATAAAAAAAAATTTCGGCCAAACTTCAGGCCGGCCGGCCCCACCTAGGCCGGCCGGCCCCACTTGTCAACTAAACTGGCCAGATCACAACAAGCAAGGAACAAGAGCATGTGGGAGGACACGACACGAGAGGATGGAGGAAATTGGACACAACAGCAGGCCAAACGGCCCCAGCCAGGTCGGCCGGCCTCCAAGCACCGTTGCTGTCCCATCCTCACCTACCAGAGCACCAAGCACAGGGCAGTGACCACCGACGCACGGGATAGGCACGACCGGCGCCATGTGCAGGCCGATCGGCCTGCCTTAGGCCGGCCGGCCTCCCCCTGCTGCGCCTCTATAAATACCAGTGCCCAGCTCTGAAGGAAGACGCCCCAAGCACAGGTATGCGTGCATCCTGCTGAATTCCCTTCTCCCTCGCTTAAATTTCGAAATTCTCTAAGTAAGGTTAGAATTTAAACCACAAGGAAATTCTGCTAAAATCCATTCTTGAATCCTTGTGAGAACAAACCCCTGCCGGTTGAATGAGAACGTTTGTGGTGGTTCTTACCCCACAAGAAGAACGCCTAACATCTGACTGTCTAACCCTTGATTTCCTTCGGGTATTGTGAGACTAATCTTTGGCAGGAATCATGTGGACTAAGGCACATGGAGTCGTCACCAAGCTCACCTCTTCGAGCTCTCGCCGCTCTCGGGGATCCTCTACTTCCCGGGATACTATGTCTGTCGACTCAACTCGACACGACACAGGGTCCCAGGAGGAGGAGGTGCCGAGGAACAGGCTCCGCATCAGGATCATGACTCGGGTCGAGCACATCGTTGCTCGGATCGAAGACGAGAGAACGGTGCTGGACCAGCTCCAGGACCGCTACTTCACAAACGCCAAGTACTTCGACCCCATGCTGCTGATCAAGACCGGTCTCGAAGGAGACATTGAACGGGCGTTCAACAATGCCGGATGGCAAAACTTCTACCCCGTCACGGAAACAGGTTCGCACTTCCTTACTATGGAGTTTTTGATGAGTTTGAAAATCGAAGTTCGTCCCAATGAGACAAACATTTGCTTTCGATTTTTCAACGAGGATTTTGTTTTGACCCCGAAACAACTCAGTGAGGCTCTTGGTTTCAACAAGAGATGCATCATTGATGCCAACCTGTTGGTGACTAACCACCGGTACAACCGTGCCGCATGGTGGGATAGCATCACAGGGGAGCCATCCTCAGGGAAAAATAGCATTACCGCTATCCACAACCCCACTCTTCGTTTCCTGGCGAAGTGGATCGCTATGGTGGTCCACCCGCGCGCTGATTTGCGTCTTTGCCTTTTGCCTGATTTAGAGTGCCTGTATGCCATGGCCAAGAAAATTTGCTTTTCTCCGGTCATGAGCATGCTTGAGAACTGGCAGAGGTTAGTCAGTGGCCGAGCCACAATTGACATAACCTCGCTAGTCACACGCATCGCCAACCATGTTGGAGCTTTGCAGGGCGCTCAAGTCACCTTCCTTCCAATTACACAAGAATATCAGTACTGCATTGGTTTAGACCATTTCATCCAGGGTCACTTGATGCGCGAGGGCCCTGGCCATACTCTTTTCATGTGCTATCCTGGTTTCATCGATGAAGTTGAGCTTCCATGCCCAGCTTTGTCGCTGAGATCAGCGAGAAGTCTGACCATGCAGCTCAGAAGGAGGGAACCCGCTCGCCACAGTGTTGCAGGCCCTGCAACACGTGGCAGGCGGGCCAAGCATGATGACGAAGCCGGAACTTCTACCGCGCCACAGCCCGAGTACCGCTACCAGCAGCAGCCCGAGTACGACTACCCGCAGAACCCCACGGCCAACATGAACTTTGAGGAAGCATTCGACTACCACCAAGGAACAGCAGGCTACGGCCCGCAGGTCGGACCATCCGCCTCTGCCAGGTATGACTACGAGAACCCGGTTTCCCGGGGGATCGCTGATCTTAATACCAGGATGGAGACGATGACGCTGCAACAACAGCAACTCAGAGATGCAGTTGCACACAACACTGATCTCACGCAGCAGAACTGTGGGATGACCACATCCATCCAGACCGACATGCACGGCTTCTTCAACTACATGCACTACGACCCCGACCAGTACTACCAGTGAGCTTCATCGAAGCTTGGGGGAGTCTCAGGTATGTCGAAAGCCGCCGCCTTTGCCTTGCCGTTGCCGTTTGCCTTGCCGTTGCCGTTGCCGTACCGATGCCTTTGCCTTGCCTTTGCCTTGCCGTGCCATGATGAAATAATAAATAAATAAAATAAAAAAAGAGAGAAAATAATAAAAACAAAATAAAATAAAAGCTCCAAAAGATGTCTTTATGTATGGAACTATGGTTGAGAACCTCTAGAATGATGAATAGTTGCTCTGTTTATGCCTTCCAAGTGCCTCGTACTTAATCCTTAACTCTTGAGTATTTGAGTTCGTTGGCATTTAAGGATCCGCCATGACAAAACTGTGGGAGCAAGAGCACTTGTTCATTGTTTAACTTATTGTGAGTTTTGATATGGTTTGTTTCGAGGTATAACTGCATGCTTAGTAAGGAACCTCTCGGAAGTTTTTATAAAATGTTACATGGTGAATCTTCCTCGATGGTTTAAATGTCCTATCCAGAGCCTAAACAGTTATACATTTGTTGAAACTACCATATGCTATCTTGAGTTGCTTTGAGTCTTGTCGAATGGTGAAGTCCGCTTGCAGAAGGTACTTAACATTTACCGGTCTTCCCATCCACCTCAGCCTCAAAATGTCCGACTAGTCAAAGTCCCACTCCGGGGTTGACGTCCACCGTCGATGACATACACTCACCTCATCACAAAAGCTCACCCCAAAAGGTCCTCAACTACTCCATACAAAGCTGAATCCCTCTCTGTTACCAAAGTGAGAGAAGAGATGTATTCGAAAAAAAATGGAGACAAAAGCTCCATTTGAAAAAAAGAAGAAGAAACATCTCAAAAATATGAGAGAGAAACAATAAGGAGGCCAAAGACCTTTGAACATTACACCTTTTCCCTATCCATTCAAACCCCATGAATTCCAAAGACCGGAATTTGACGAGTACCATCGCTCGCGGACCACTCTTCGACTCGACAACAGAAGTAACCAAGGTATGCCACTCTTACCCTACCTACAACTCCACTTCAGCCTTAGTATAGGGAAACATTGGTCAATCCCGACCAAGAGTGAGGACTAAAACACCTTGAGTGACTCGAGAGTACCATCGGGGAATGAATCAACCATCTTTTGAAAAATTCATATCTCCGAGATGGAACCTGAAAAGTTGCAGGAAATACTTTAGAGATGACCGTTCAAGCTCTCAATAGCCCAAAACGTGAATCAATGCAGCCCCACGTGGAACCATGGTATGAGTTCTCTTTTATGCCAACTTATTCAAATGATTCGTTGAAGATTTGGCTTAAGCACAGGGTACTTTAAGAGTATAAACATTGAAGCAACTCCTGACCTACCGAACCTAGAGTTTTAGCCTTGCTCGAGGACGAGCAAGAGTCTAAGCTTGGGGGTGTGTTGACGGCCATTATAACACCGAAGTGACCGTCAACATTTCGGTAAAATGAGGATGATCATACCATATTCCATACATAAAAGTATTTTTACTGACAAATTCCACAAGTTTTGGATGAGTTGTGCTTGCAGGATGAACCAGGAGAAACAAGGGCCAAACCTGGCACAGAGCCAGGCCAGCCGGCCTAGGCCAGGCCGACCGGCCTCCCCTGGCCAGGTCTGGCCATGTCATTGATCCACAAGCCATGCCAAGTGCCCAGGATGATCAAGCACCGTGCAAACAACGTCGGTTTGATCCAAGGACCCGGAAGGCCTAGAGGTGAAAGCACATGGATTGAAGGGCCCACATCCTAGGATTCTCGGACAAGCTTCAACTAAACGCAACCGTTACCGACCTTGGGAGAGCATCAGGACCGTTCCTGCAGAGGACGGTGCCAAGTGGCACCAGGGCCAGGCCGGCCGGCCTAGCCCAGGCCGACCGGCCTCCTTCTGTGGCCGCCACGTCTCCCCCTTCGCGTGAAGCTTAAGCAGAGCCTTGGCATGCTAATGACGCTGACATCCACCCCCTGGAGGCTATAAAAGGAAGCTCATTCACCTTGGGAAGACACACACCACATATCTCAAGTCTTTACTTGAAGGGAGCTCTAGTATCTTTTTCATTTCTTAGATTAGGATTAGAGTTGGGAGTAGAGTCGAGTCGAGCTTAGCTCGGATCTTCGGAGTCTTCGGAGTTCTGGTAAAGTTCTTGTATCGTTTCCTTCTTTTGAAGAGTTTATTTATACAATTACTTTCTTATTTCAGAGCTTAAGTTATCTTTTATATTTCTCTCTTGCTCTTCTTTAAGAGTAAATATCTTGCTCTCTTTAGAGCAAAGTCCTTTTCCCCTTTAGTTTTAGTGTAGAGTTTAGTTTAGCTCTACCGGGTTTTATCTCGCGGGTTTGCTCGGCCTTGACCGGGCCGTAAGACGCCTTAGGGAAGACGGGGATTTCTCTTGACAGGCCTCAAGAGAAATCTTAATCATCGAGTGCAGACGTGGTGTCTGGCTTGTTGATTAACTAGGAAGTGTGTTGCACCCCACGGTACAGCAGTGGTAGGCGGCAGGTGGTGACAGCCCTATCCGTCCTTCGTAGTCCACCACGTTCGGGTGTATTCATAACAGTAGTGCTGAGCCCGGAGAACCCCCTCTCTCACCCCGTTCTGAGGTTCTCCCGTTCTAGCCGTCGAAGCGAGCTCTGTTCCCGGTATCTAAGCTAGGGTCTAGGCTAAGGCTAGAGTGCCTTTTGCTCTGAGTTAGAAAGAGTCTAGGTCCGGTTTCTCCCAACGTCTTTCCTTTTCTTTAGAAATAGGTGCTCCGTGTGTCGCTGGTCTTTCAGACCTTCTATCCGGTCATTAACTTGACCATTATCCATCCAAACCTAGAGTTTGTGCCCCTGGGTTTGTGGCTTGATATTTCTGGCAAGATACATCATTTCATTCTTCAATACACTTTAACCATCTGCTTCCGTACAGAAATATAAATACGATACCCTGGGGTTACACCCACGGTGAAGTGCTACAATGAGATATATTCTGTGCGCTTGCAGAATTAATTTTGCATACAACGACATATATCTACGCGCTCTTGAGCGTTGCTAAAATGTGACGCTAAGGAGTGCCAACACACGCGCCGTCTACTGGAGCCATGTACGCTAGGCCGTACGCAACTACTATAGAACTTACTGTATATCGTCCTTTGTAACTGCCCCTCCTTGGCCTATAAAAGGGGAAGGCATCCCCCCCGGAACGGGGACACGCTCATACTCACTCACGCACCCGATCACACAATTCGTCTGCGTCCTTAGCCACACCACTAATCGACATCCAGGGACTTGTAGGCTCAATCTCCTCTCCCGCCTTGCTTGTAGCCCCCCACTACGAGCACCCCGGTGCAAGATAATGCAGTGCTCATGCATACCCTGCTGGACGTACGGCCCCGTGGTCGGACCAAGATAAATTGCCATGTCATTTTCTTTTTCCTTGCGCCGACCATCGAGAGACGGGACACAGTGCACTGCTGTTAGAAGTTCAGCCCCCTTGGGTCTGAACACCGACAATATGAGTAATAAAAATGGTAATAAAAACGGTGTTGGTAATTGGAAGTCCATTGAGTTTTATGGTCCGATCTGAGCCGTCAATCCTGATTGGATACTGCTCCTGCCTCTTTCATTGTTTCATTGGTGCTGACGCTTTGCACATCGGGGACGGTACCGCCGCACGGTATGCGCCACCTCCCCTGCATACCGTGCAGGGTACCTTTTTCATGCTGCAGCAGAGACCTGGGAGAGGCTCGGTACCTCCCAGGTTGAGCCCCCGCACAGGACTCCCAGAGTTGGAAGAAGTCGCCAGGTACCAGCCACGTTAGCACGGGGACCGCCCACCAGTGCGCATTCGCCAACCACTAGGAGAGAGAGGGGAAGAGGAGAGGGAGGAGGCCGCCGTCGTCGGGCCATGCCGGAGGAGGAGCGTCACTGCGCCCGCGCCGGAGGAGAGGCATGTCGGAGGACTCAACTCGCTGCAGTCATCGGAGCCACACATAGTGCAGGGGAGGAGCTCGACCTCGCGCGGGCGGAGGTGCCGAGGCTGCAGCGCAATCGAGCGACAGAGCGGGAGAGCGCCGAAGGAGAGGAGCCGCGGCGGCTTAGGGAGCTCCGGCGTGTCGCCCGAGCCCAAGATCCGACCGACATGTGCTGTGGGTGAAGAACGCGAGGAGGAGGAGGAAGCAGAGGAGGGTGTGCGGCAGTAGATCGCCGTCGCCCAGATCCGAACGAAGGTGGAGCGCGTGGGCGAGGGAGGGTGGAGAGCGCCGCCCGGCCGCCCGCTGCCCCGCTCTGCCACCACGTGTAACACCCCGTACCTTAAAGCATTTAAAAATATATTTTTAAATAATTTCCCTTGATTAAAAATGTAATTTTCTTTCCATTAATATTCAAAATGTATTTTAATAACAAAGCTATGCAGTTAATCTTGACATGAGTGATGCATTTGAGTGCTTTAGAAATCCCTTCCAATCTCTAAATTCCAAGAGATGGAAATTTCCGTAAACCCTTTTTTCCCCGTTTCCAAATCTTTAGGTTTAATATTCAAATCTAATTTGAATATTAATGTCCAATATTAAACCCTTACAAAATACCCTATTTCTATATCTCTTTCGAGCCTTCGTCTCAAACTCTACTCGAATTTGAATTCGTATTCAAATTCTAAACCAAAACCTAGTTCAAATAAATAGAAAAACCTCCTTTTCCTTAACAGGCCGCAACTCCATTTTTTGGCCCAACCCCGGAGTCCAAGTTACATCCCTGAATTTCTCTCCTCACACCGCCTCCTCCCCCTTTCCAGCCCGACCTGGCTCCCCCTCTCTTTCCCGCCGCAGCCCACCACCACCGCACGGCCCAGCTCGCCTTCCCCTCCTCCGCCAGCAGCCCAGCCCAGCTCGGCAGCGCGCGCCGCACGGCCTGCCGGCCCGCGCGCTCCCCCTCTCGCTTCTGGCCTGCGAGCGGCCAACCCGAACGGCCCGGCTCAGCCGCCTGGCCTACGCGCCTCCCACCGCGCCAGCAGGCCGGCGCCAGCAGGCCATGACCCAGCAGGACAGGCGGCCCGCTCGCGCCCCCTTTCACGCGCGGCCCAGCACGCTGCTGTCTTCCTCCCACAGCCCTAGCAGGGCGACGCCGCCGCTGCCAGGCTCTGCCGCCGGCCGCTGCCGCCGGAGCTCCGGCCAACAAGCCCGGCGCCCTCCCACCTACACCATCGCGACCGTGCCGATCCCCTCGACCCATTTTTGGCCTTCCCGTTGTCTTCTGCAGCCAGGCATGCACAGCGCCGCCGCCGTTCCTGGCTGCCATCCGCCGTTCCTGCCTGCGTGCTGCACTGCGTCACGTGGGGAACCGTCGTTCGACGCGCCGGCGCCCTCTCCTCGCCCCTGCATGCGCGCCACGCCGCCCCTGCTGGTTCCTGCTCGCTTCGCTCGCCCTGCCCGACGCCCAGCGCCCTGCTCGGCCGGCCACTAGCTGCCTGCCACGCCAACCGCTGCCTCTCGCCTGAAGCGCCGGCAGCCAACGCTCTTCCGTCCGCTCGCCCTATAAAAGGGCATGCAGCCCCCTCGTTCCGTTCCTGCACCGCACAGCGCAGGAGAGCGCTAGCTCTCAGCACACAAGCACGAAAGCTCCAGCTCTCTCGGCACACACACTGCAGAAACGCTGCCCACATACACGTAGGAAAAAGGTGCGCCACCTGCTGCTCTGCTCTATTCTCGGGTACGCTCGGAAACAGTTCAACCAGCGGCGTAGCTTTAGTCATACCACACTGCCCACGTACACGTAGGAAAAGGTGCGCCAACTGCTGCTCTATTCTGTTTTCGGGTGCGCTTAGAACAGTCTAACCAGCGGCGTAGCTTTAGCCATTTCGCCCAGCATTGTGGACGATGCCAGTTCGGCTGGCCGCACAATGCCCGACCCCCGCTGCTAAACCCCATCGCAGCTCGCCGTTTCGCAATCCTAGCCGGGATGGTGCCCGAGTTCCGAGGTTCCAGCTCAGTCCACCCTAGCCGTTATAATGCCCGATCGAAACCCTGATCCTAGCCCACCTAGCAGTTACGCTGCCCAAATCCAAACCCCAGCTATTCCCCGGTACAGCCGTTATGCCTCCCAACCAAAAACCCCCGGTTACTAAACCCTAGCCGGCATAGCCGTTATGCCGCCCAACCAAAAGCACCGGCTATTAAACCCTAGCCCTAAATAGCCGTTGCGCCGCCCGAGTAAAACCCTAGGTAAAACCTAGCCCTTATGCTGCCCAACCCAAAATCCCAGATATTAGCAAACCTTAGCCGTCATGCCGCCCATAATATTCCCAGAAAATTATATTAATAATTTTCCAGAATATTATTAGAAATTCAATCCAATATCCTTAATTATTTAGAAATCTATTTCTAAATAATTAATATAATTATTCAGGAATTACTTAGATATCCAGTAATTCTCAGAATAATTATCCCTAGCCCTTTCTCCCACACTAAGAAGCCACCCCACCAGCTAAACCCCTCCTAAGCCCCATCGTCCTACCCATTAATTATTATTAAATAATTAATGGACAATCCATCAACAAATCCATCCAGATCCATAGGTGCGTCCCGAAGTATCTATCTCCCTTTTCCCTTTCTAATCTATAGGCATTGATTGATATATTGATGTTATTTTATGTGTTTTATTGTTCGATAGCGTGACCGGGCCCGACGAGACGCCGGGGCTCCAGAAGGCCCGAAGCCCCGCCCGGTCAACATACAGTTTACGCCCGCGTACGGAACGTCTAAGGACCGACAATGAGGGCAAGTCTCACCAATAATATCACTTAACCACTAAAGTTTACTGTTCTTGCAGCATAAGCTATGAGGAGGCATCACGTGGGTGAGTGCCTGGCCCCGCTGTAGTATAGGATGCTGATTGCGAGTGGAAGGAAGATCCCAAGGAAGGGGATTCTGTCCTAAGAGCCACTCTGATCCCAGCTAAGGACCGGTTCATGGGAGAGTCTTTCCAATCCCCTGTACAACCACGCATGCCAAAAAGGTATGGCCTTCGGGAATACCTATTTATGTGAGGCCTTGACTCACACCCCACTAGCTAGCACTAGTAAACTGTCCCAAGGGGCCACGGCGGGCAACGGGTATGCTGGAGACAGCCCCAGACAGAGGGCTGGGACTGGTCGGCACGGGTCGCATGTGACAGGGCTGGTAGGGCCGAGGGCGATGCAGAGGCATGCCCTTTACATATATGGTGCACCATTCCCCGGGAAGGTCCTTTTGTGGACAGATATGCGATCCCTGTTTAGGCCCCAGCAGCACCCGTGGACAGAGCTAGTGATTGGCTGTCTAGCGCTAGGCGCCATAATAGTTGGCTGGCTAGCAATAGACGCCAGTGGGCACGAGTCTCGTAGGGCAGTACCTGCCTTGACGAAGGTAGGGACTGACCGGATGCGTGGTAGATAAGTACAACCTCTGCAGAGTTAAAATCTATCTGGATAGCCGCAGCTCTCGGCATAGAGCCGATTTGGTCAAAGCCCCCACTGATTAGATTTACTTTATTGCATGGGAAACCCGGACGGCAGGAGCGCCGATGACTGGGTTCTGGGCTTGACACCGGGACTGGCAGGGAGGAAATGCCCCTCCAGGCCCAACCTTTACATTTATTTAGATAATATATTATATTATTGAATTTGTAAGATTTGCTGGGTATTCAACTCTTAATACTCACTCTTTCTTTCATTGTCATACAGGGTTAAGTTCCAGGGCGACATGGTGCTGCCACCCACCCCGGTGGCGAACGAGTGCCCGCCGCCCTCCGCTAGCTAAACCGGTGTAAATATTTAACTTATACGTTATTTACTACCTCTGACACTAATCTGTGTCGAAATCCGTATCAGCGTACTGATCCAGGGACTGATACGGGTGATCGAGGGACGTCCTGGTCAAGGGGTCCCCACAGGGTAGTATCAGAGCCGTAAATAAATTCTTAGTACCATATAAGACAGCCCATACGCATTAGGAAGCCTGAAACCTTCTATTCTTTTCATTTTTTTTGAAAATTGCCGAAAAATCCTTATTCCGTGCCCTGAATTCCCCTTATCTCATGCTTAACTCCAAAATGTTACTCTGGCAAATCCGGATCATAGGAATGAAGTTCAGAAGATGATCCGTAATATGGAAAGTATAAGATGAAGATTTTCCGAGAAGCAAATGCTGCCGGAGTAACTAGAAATCGAGCTAAAAATGATAATAAGTTTCTATAGGAAATAAGCCTACAACTTTATAGTAACGTATTTTTGATTAAATAATGCTTGACTAAGCCCGGATAATAGTTTTCCCCTTTCCATATAATAGATATGGATTTGATTGGTAGTTGATTGTAGAAATGCGTGGATAGAACTACCCTTTCCTAAAAACCTAAGGAATATCCATAGCCCTTGTCCCTCTAACGTCGTGAATTCAAGCCAAGATTCAGAAATGAAGAAAATTTCTGAAAAACAATGCTACATGTCTGAAACGGAGTACGGATTCTAACCCTTTTTAAGCGGGGTAGATTCCGAAGTCATTGAGACATTATACTCGGAAAACCGCAGGAAATCGGACCTCCCAAATCACAGATCCCAGGGAAATATGGAATAATCACAGGAATAGTATAAACCAAGTTTATACTGCGAATGTGACAAGAATTGAATCCCTGAGTAAAATCTTGGAGCAGAAATCTGTGAAAGCTGAAGAAACCACTAAAGAAGATATAAGGATATCTGTTAGAAACCCTGACCCTAGGTTCTACAATCCTTGAAATCCACCACCGACAATTAAACGTCTACTTTTATCAATACCAAGGTCAATCCCGTCCCTATAAGTACTTCTGGATTGACCGACATCATTTCTTGAATCGAGACTGACAATGTTCGTATGTCCCCGAAATCTCTGTTGAAGGACCGAAACGGCGACCAGAGAGGGGGGGGAGTGAATGGGAGCCGATAAAAATTCTTTCCAAACAATCCGGCTATTCTCCCAAACCAACTCCGAAACCTCCGAGAGCAATCTTGCCAAGATCATGTAGCCACTGTCAAGCTACTGACCCTAGGAACAAGAAACGAGCAGCGGAACTCGAACCAATCGAAACGAACACCAAAACGACCCGAAACTCGGCTCGATCTAACACACCCAGTGGGGGGCGGTTAAACCGGCCAGGGGGGGCGGTTAAACCGCCTGGGCCTGGGAGCCTCGGGAGAAAGTCAAAACAAAAGTGGATCTCCCAAACCGCTTGAGCTCTTGAGGCAAGATTTTGGTCAGATGATCTAGAGCTCCAGTGGAGTGTTTTCCCAAAAGATCTCGGCCTCTAACTCAGTACAACTCCCGGAATCGCAGATCTCGCGAAGAACACCATGACCTCGAGTTCATCCCGAAAATCTCAAATCCAGAGCGATTCTCGGCGTTTGGGGGCAAGGGATCACCAGCAAAAGAGGCACAAGGCACTCATACGTGAATCCCCCAAAGAAATCTGAGAGAAAACGCTCGGGAACAAGAAGAACGAAAATCCCCCAAAAATAGCTCCGAAAATACCCACGAAAATAGAAAAAGGAAAGGGAGCTCGGGAAATCAAATCATGGCCCAAAGATGAGCAGCACAAACTCAATCACATAACCATGAATTCACCTGTACAAACTAGGAATGATTCGAAGTAGTTCTAGGTGGAGGGGATGAATGGAAAAACAAGTTCAAAGTAAAACCTAAAGAGATAACTAGAGAGATGACAGCCACCAGCCCTGAAGGGGCATATTAGTAGTCCAAGTGGTGGTGTCCTAAAGACTAAACTACCCCTAAGTGATACATACCCCTCAGGGGCAAATTTGACATTTGGTCTTCAGATATTTTCCGGCTCGGGCACCTTCCACTGCAAGCTAGCTTCCCTCCGACGCAAGCCTTGCAGTCACGCCGCGTGTCCTCCGGATCGAAGCTCCTCGACGCCGTTCTTGGGCCAGCCTAGGGGGGGGCGGTTAAACCGGCCCTGGGGGGCGGTTAAACCGCCCCTGACAGCCCACACAGGCCCAGCTGCCCAAGTCCGCCTCGTCGAGTCCTCGGTCCTTGGTTTTGAGGCCCAAACCAAGGGAAACCGTCCACCGATGATTTTGTGGCCAAATCATCAAACCCCGCGCGCAAACTTCGGTTGTTAGCCGCCACCTTGCGCCGGCTTCTCGTCCGCGTACGAGCTTCGGTTGTGAGCCGCTACCTCGCACCGGAACCACGTCCCCTTGCTCGTTCTTGCCAGCATGTGAACCGCACTTGATCCACCGGCCATCGGGTCCCTCGAACCAAGCCTACTTGTCTCTCCGCTCCTCGGAGGCCGCCATGGCTAAGACCTTTCGCGCCTGTTCTTCACCTGCACCAATGCAACCAAGCCGCATTCTACACCTGCAATACTTAAGCCAAGGGAAACGTCAATCCACACCACGTTGTCAATCACTCATCACACCAGGAAGTGACCATCCACCGGTCCTCGGACACACTGGGTCCTCAATCTCCCCCTTGATGAGTGCATTGACAACACACACATAGTAACCAATTGATATGAAGAAAATATAAAAGAAATCGAAAACAAGACTCAAGCAAGTGACTTAAAAGCAAGAACAAGCCGAGAACAAAGTCACTCTGCAAGAGAAAGCTCCAGAAACGCCGACCCTTCAAGAAGAAGCGAAAGGGCTCAACACCATCGACAAAAGAGCAAAAACACAAAGCACATATCACAAACTTCAAATCCTCCAACTCACTTTTCAGGACTCTCAAAGCACTCCCCCTGCAAAGATGCAACTCCCCCTGAACAAGTGAACTTGTGCGTGCGAAAATCACTCGAAAATGGCTCAAACCAACACAAACTTTGTGCTCTCAGCACAGGGGCGGTTAAACCGCCCAGGGGGGGCGGTACCGCCCCTGGCAGATGACCAAAGTGCAAAAACCCAAATTTGCACAAACCAACTCGCAACGATGTCGTTCCAACTTGAAAACCTTCCAAATATGCCCAACAAGATTTTCCAATGATCAAACTCTCAGAAACTTCGCAAATTTTCAGAAAACCACATTTGGGCAAAACTTTCAACCTCTCACACAATTTCGACAAATTCTAGAGCAAAATCTTTCTTCTAAGTTCAGCAGCGACTCCCCCTTGCCAAATGCTCCAGAAATTCTCCCCCTTGTTGACAATGCACACATCAAGGCAAAATATACAAAATGCAACTACAAGCTTCTCAAATATGCAATGAGCAATACAAAATGCTACAAGTTAGAGAAGAGGCATACAAGCTAGTTCATCATGTCACACAGGCATTGCCATCAAGAAGGTGAAGACATATATCCAATTGACAAAGCCATGAGCAAATTGTGGATTTTTATCAAAAATAGCACCGCATGAGCAAAGTCCTAACCATGGATTGTTTAAGCAAAAATAAACTTCATCTCACCAAAATTATGAAAGGACAAGCATTCTTGACAAAAGATCATCATAAACGCCCAAGTTCTACCTCATGTCATGTCAAAGCACGGAGCCATGTGTTCACTTCTCATGGGAGACT
>WEIB01000818.1:0-26821 GCA_015476505.1 Urochloa ruziziensis
AGCTTGGTGGCAGCATTGCACAGATCATACCCATCCGTGTCTGGCCACGCGCAAATCAGTTCACCTGCAGATCATGCGGATTTTGGCAGGAGCTAAGCGTCTAGGTTGTTTAAAGCGTGAGTAATCGATTTTGTAATGGCCCGTAAGGCAAACAATCCTTGTAAACATTATTTCTCTCTTTTTAATACAATGATGTGTAGCTCTCCTGCGTATTGGAGGAAAAAATAGTCCTCTGCCGCCACCGCATGCTCCTGCGCTGCATGGCCCACTCGGGCTTGGCGGGCAGCTGCTCCCACCACCACCGCTGCCGCCCTCGCCACTCCGCCACCATAGCAAGCACCCCAATTCGCCTACCACCCCCATCAGAGCAAGTATAACAATAAACAAGAAGCTGGCTGAGTCTGATGTGGAAGGGAGAGAAATGGAGAGAGAAAGGGAGACAGGCGTCTCTAGACTCGCCCGCCTGAAGCCGCTAGAGCAAGGCCGCCAGCCGTTTGGCCTTTCCTCCCTCCCTCGCAAGCTTCCTTTTAGCACCATGGCCTCGGCGTTGCGTCCTATTTGATCGCTGAGGCAGCTTTGGATGTCTTTTTGGTATGTAGCGCCTGCATTTTTCAGCCTGAAAGTCATTGACTTATAGCAATATATGCCAAAGGGCGTGATGAAGGCTGTTTTTGTCCTGATCGGACTCTTTCACCGAGATCTGGTGATACCCAGAATAGCAATCTAGAAAACAGAGGAGTACGCAGCCGGAAGTGGAGTCAACAACTTGGTCGATCCGCGGAAGAGGGAAGGGGTCTTTATGGCAGTAACGGTTGAGACCAGTATAATCAATGCACATTCTCCATTCGCCGGTTTTCTTTTTGACTAGTATAGGATTTGCAAGCCACTCTGGGTGCTTGCACTCTGTAATGAACCCGACAGCTAAGAGTTTATTAATCTCTACCCTAATGGCCTCCATGCGATCTTGCGCGAACCGACGCAACTTCTGCTTCACCGGATTGGCGGCTGGAACTAGATCCAAGGAGTGCTCAGCTTTCTCCCTCGGGACCCTGGCATGTCTGATGGTTTCCATGCGAAGATGTCCCAGTTGGCCCGTAGGAAGGAGGTGAGCGCGTCTTCCTATTTAGGAGCGAGGCTTGACCCTATGAGAGCGGTCTTCTTGGGGTTGTCGAGGCCGAGCCCGATTTCCTTTGACGCGTCAGCTGGTTCCAGCGTGGTGGTTGCAGGCGTTGCTTCTGGAATCTCCATTGGGTCGGCGGCTGCTTTGGCTACGGCGGCTACCATGAACTCGCTGTTGTCGACTTGCTGGGACAGCTCGGTGAGTCAGATCGCCTCGCTGTCGCACTCGAAGGAGATCTTCACATCTCGCCGGATGGTGAGGACTCCTTTGGGGGCTGGCATCTTCAGGACGAGGTATGTGTGGTTAGGGATTGCCATGAAACGGGCCAGCATGGGCCTGCCAAAGATGGCATGGTAGGAGCTCTTGAAGTCGACCACCTCGAAGTGGATATACTCCATTGGGTAGTTGTCAGCCGTGCCAAAGGTGACTAGCAGGGTGACATGGCCGACCGGATACGAGGCCTTGTCGGGTACTATCCCAAAGAAAGGTTCCGTGGCTTCCTGAAGCCTGTTGTAGTCAAAGCCCATACTGTTCAGCGTGGCCGTGAAGATGATGTTGAGGGCGCTGCCCCCGTCCACCAGTGCCTTGGAGAGTAGGACTCGATCCACCACCGGGGCGACCACCAGGGGGTAGGAGCCAGGTTCTGGAAGGTGGATCCAATGGTCGATGCGGCTGCCGCAGCTTGAGCCTCATGCGCGTGCTGGCGCGCCTTCTCCTGGTTGCGCAGCCTCCGCCGATCCCCCATGGAGTCGGTCTCACCATCTTGGGTGGACTTGTCTTCAGAGACGAACACCTCCCGACGTGGGGAAGTGTTGTGGTCTTCTACAGTGGCCTGATCCGCTGTAATGGTGCGGACTGCGACCTGGAACTCGCCATCATCTGGAAACTGGGTGGGGTGGGCTGGGTTTTCAGATGGGGCCCGTGCCGGCGACCTGCGCAGGCTGTCTGAGTATGTAGCGACGGCGTTCTTCAGGCTGAACGGAAAATGAGCGGCCGACCCGCGCAGGGCCTCCTCCGACATGGTGACGCAGTCAGAGGGGGTGTCGTAGATGCGATCTAACCCGGCGACGATCTCGCCGGGTGACGGAAATCCGCGTCGGGGTAACAGATCCGGGACCCTGTCCCTCAAGGCCAGCACACCGGGGCAATGGAAGAGTGGGATGACGATCCGAGGGCATGCCTCCAGGACCTCATCGTCAGATCCGGTCGGATCGGAGAGCGCGTCACGCGTCGGGTCAGATGCGGCGTTGCCGACTGAGCCGGGGCTGACGGTATCGCAGCTGTGGGTTTCTACGAAGAAGCTGATCCCCTCAAGGTGCTCAGGAACCTCCTTGAGGGTTTCAGGGAAGATGACGCCGCAGGAAGGAACTGCCATCGAGCTAGCTATAGATGCCCTGCAATCCCCCCTACCTGGCGCGCCAACTGTCGGACTTTGGGTCCGGCAATCCACTTGGGGGTACCCAAGTGGTAGATTTATTGGCAAGGGTGATCGCAAGGCTAGGGAGCTCGAGGTAACACAGGAGACGCAAGGTTTATACAGGTTCAGGCGGCCGGGAGGCACAAACCCTACATCCTGTGTTTGGTGGTGTCTTGTATTGATGAACTGGCCAAACCTCTTGAGCAATGACGAGTTGATGATTGGTTACAATGGACGAGATGAATGAGATGAGATGTGCTTAAGGGGTTGACCTAGGCCGCCTTATATAGGCTGACGGCCTAGGGTTACAAGTCGGTTGAGATCTAATCCTATCGGTTTACAGTTTGGAAGGCAATCCGAGTTGGCTGCGGTATAATCTTCAAGATATCCGGGCGCGATCTGCCAGCTGGGTCGCGTTTATCTCGCTTGATGCGGGCGTCACACCGCACGCCTTGCGGGCTAAGTCTTCGTGTCTTGTGCGCCAAAGTTGGGCTGTCTTGTGGGCCCGGCCATGGGTCGGCCCACATCGCTGTCAGGCGTGGGCCCAGGCCGAGTATAATCCTGGTCGGTGAGGGGCCCCTAGGTACCAATATCCCACACCGGTGGCCGGACGATTGCACCTACTTAACAGACAGGGCCGACCCTAAGGGTAGGGCATCGGGTGCGACGGCCGAGGGCCCAAGCTGGGAAGGGGCCCAAGCCCATGTATCATGTGTGTATGTCTATGTGTGTATTTCAGTATGTGTATCATTAGGCAGCCCAACATGAGAGAATGTGCGACATCGTTGGCCTATGTCACAGAGAAAAACAGAAAGCACGTGTGCGTGCGTCGAGGCCGGCCTCAAACAACCACTGCTAAAAACCTCCCTCCTTGGAAAAAAGTCACATCAAAGAAATTTCACCATCATCTAATGTAGGAATCAGGAGTGGGAAATAAACATACACTACGAAACAAAACAAATTACGGATCTACTGTAGCCTGGAAATCGAGAGAAGAATCTGGTAATTAGACAATAATTAGCGGATGGATGGTTACTGTAGCATTGATGTTGCAAATCGTGGATTAAGTAGGCTCATTAGATTTCACTACTCTGACTACATTCACAGGGGGTTATGCGTAACTAGTCTCATAGTGCGCGTGGCAGGCATGGGCCACCCCACGCCAGCGGACCAAGGGCGGGGCACCGTGACGCGCCACCAGGTTGATCAACAAAATGTCTGACGCATGCTAAAAAAAATCTCTGACGCCACTAGTATGTGTAACCTGGCTCATAGTGCTTACGCAGATACAGTACTCCAGTCATGACATGAGTGAGAATCCATCGGACAGGTAGAGAGGCTGGTGGGCGCCGTTCCATCACCCGTCAGTGCCCGGCCTCGTCTCATCACCTCCTGCTGCGATAGTGGTCGGCCACACCAAACTTCCAATCCTGTACAATGATGGTTCCGGCTGCTAGGAGGCAGTTTGCGTAACCTGCTAGAGACGTAGAGGATGGACTGCGTAACCTAACCTGGGCTTAGCAAGTTTGCATAACCTGGGTGCTATTCTCCTTCTGGCTTATTCATGATGCGTCGGATCGAGATGATGGAGAGCGTAATCCATGCTAGCAGTCGAGAGAGCCGAGATTCGTCTCCTCCCTCTGGAGCCCCCGGTGCTCGCCGCTGATGATGACCCCGTCTACTACGTGCCCACTTTGGAGGAGCTGGCGGCCGTCCTGGAAGACCTGGTGTTGGAGTACACACTGGCGAGCCTGAAGAGCTGCAACCCTGACATGCCTCTTGAGTCCGCGCTTGATGGCATCCTCCCCGGCAACGAAGATACCGCCCATGACAAAGTCTATAGGCTTGTGGTGGAGCTGTTGAGCAGGTTCTTCCCTTCCACAGGCATAGCCGACGAGGGCGATTAGCCTGGGTCACCTCCCCCTCCTGTTCATGAGTAGGGCATAGCCCCTGTCCCGTCCTTTTTTAGTAGCTTGTTGTGGTGGGCGCCTTCGTGCGCCATGTATCGAACTTTCCCGGCTTCTGCCGGTTTAATTTGTTCTTCGTTTTTGTCTTGCTTGTGCTTCTTGTCGTGTCGCTTTGCATGTTGGCTTGTGTTGTGTGTGTCGGCGGCTTGATGTGCGCCGACTGACTTGTTGTTTCGGCGGCCCGTGCAGCACCCATCGACTGTGTTTCATCTCGTTTTCCAATCAATGGACCCCATTCATGGGAGCAGGCTGCACGTGGTAAACCTGGAACGACGTCACACCCTAATGACGCACACCATGCCATAACGATGCCGAAGAGTCCGAGCTTGGATCTGTTGTTAGTAGGTGTCACATCGAAATGGAAGAGAGATGTCGGACGGGATTTTCCATTACCAATCTTTACCTAATAGAAAAACAAGGAACGTCTCTACCACAAGCTATTACTACATGTGCTTTGGTTGAATCAATGGATCTGTTCAATTCTTCACCGCTCATCCTCGATCGGACGATGGTCCAATGCTCGGAGCGCCTTCATTTTCTCTCGATCGGATCAAGCGATCTACGCTTGATCTCATCCCTTTTCATCGATTGGATGATGGTCCAATGCTCTCATCGCTCTTGATTCACTTGGTCGGATCAATAGATCCATGCAGTGGAGTGCTTCCTTCTTTTTGTAACCAAGGGCGGTCGATTGATCCGTGCAACGGCAGCTGGGGACTTCCGATTGATCTTTTTTTTTTTGCAAAACTGCAGTGTCAAAATAGCAGCGAATGAAGTCACTCACAACATGCCTGCATCAGGAGATTGGTCAGCTAAATCAACTTGGATCAGACAGGGTTTTACAATCACACCGAGCTCGTCCAGGTGTGTTACACCACCACCACCTTTCGGTTATGCTACAAGAGTGGCCACACCAAGCTGCGTCAGGTTCTGGTGTGTAATCCTGTACAAAGACGACTCCGTCTAGGCAGTCTGCGTAACCTGGTGCATTATGCTTACGCATATTCAAAGGATCCAGCGACACGAAGCAGGGAAAAAACCCAATTTGAACCCCTCCTTCGCCTGCAGGCTCCAGCCCAGCCGCTCGACTCCGGCTAGCCAGTTGGCGTAACCTGACGCATAGTGCTTACTCAGGATCAAAGGTTCCAGCGATAGTTACGCACTGCAACACGGCCCGCTGGTCATTTGGTTTGGTCGAAATGACGGCCGCAACACCGCCTGAACAGTGAACAGGGGCCCATCATAAGAATTTGGGTTACTGATCTCCTCCACACCTGCAAACATCTGGTGGTCCACACAATAGATCTCAATGATTTACCTTTGCAGCTTTGTTTATGGTGGCCCATGGGCATGAACCGAGGTTCAGATTTGTGAATAACTGTGAACGTCGTGCCGATCTACGAACAGCATATTGCCGCAAACCCAATTCGCGACAGTTACAGCAAACGGAAATAAAAAAGAAGGCTAGCGATGATGACATCTAAGAACGTTGTTTCTCTCGGTTGGAGACATTGCTTCGAAGGATCCCTCGACGGTGGCATATGTTGCTTGCTTTTTGGAGTGGCCATGGGTTGGTTGGCGGTGGCGTGGACGGCTTGGCGGCATCCAAAGGGCAGCTACTCGTAAGTCGGCTTCGCAGCTTGCAGCAGGCGGCGGCGGCAGATCTTGCCTGGCAAGGTTAGTTCGGTGCTGAACAACATCGTGAGACGGCGCAAGCAGCTACGATGGAGCGACGGCTGCCGTACTTGCAGCGGTTCGTGGCGAGCAGCACTGCACAGCTAGCAGTCGTGAGATGGCGCAAGCAGCTATGCATAACTACGGGAAACAAAAACGCGTAATTTAGAAAGTATACTGGTAGAAATGTAAAAAGTAATATGTCGGTCATTAGATTAATGTAAAAGATCGAGGGCCAACTAGAAAAACAAGTGTGGACATGTAATCATAATATACCGAATACAGAGGGCTCTTAAGCAATATGGGCACCGAATACAACTTTTTAATGGATAAATTGACCATCTAGGCCCATAATTGGGTGGCCGAGGCCCATAATAACTAAATCAATTGATTTAGTACGTAACAATTGCTGTAGTACGGATTCTTTGTGCTTGTACGCTAATAATTAGTTTCCTTTGCGACGTGAGTAAACTACTCCCTGTCGGTGTAAACTATTGTAACTGCAAATGGACACAGCCGAAGAACGGTCTATTCGGATCTTCTACGCCCAATTAGTCGAAACATCATTGATCTTTTTTGTGTAACCAACGAGTAGTCCTCAGCTCTTTTACTATGTAAGCCAACTATTGCCACACGTAAACCTGAAAATTGATTCTTTATGGCCTTGTAGAGCATGATAATTGGTGTGGCCGATCGATTGGAAATTGACGTAACCCATCACATAAGTAAACAAAAGCGAACCCGGTGAATCTCATTTCTCTGGCGAGTACATCGCTGCCACCTCCATGGAAAGCCGATTGACGTTAATTGGCCTGCTAGTCGGAGGTCCGCCGGCGACCGTGCTCGTGCCCTGATCGTAGTTGCGCCGGCTACCGTGCACATGCCATGCTCGCCGGAGTTCCGCCGGCGAACAACACCCTGCTCGTAGGAGTTGTGCCGGCTACCGTGCACATGCCATGCTCTCCGGAGTTCCGCCTGCGAACAACACCCTGCTCGTAGGAGTTGCGTCGGTGACCGTGCACATGCCATGCTCGCCGGAGTTCCACCGGCGAACAACACCATGCTCGTAGGAGTTGCGCCGGCGACCATGCACATCACATGCTCACCAGAGTTCGGGCGGCGACTTAACACCATGCCTCTGTCCTATTATAACCTCCGCTGGAAAATTACCTCGCTAGCCTCGATGGTCTCTTATAAACTTTACGGACTGTCAGTGTTCTACCGTCGATCCTACCGAGGGATACCCCGAGGTAGTAGAGTTCAGGTGGGGTTTCGCCAAGATCAGGAAAGCAAAGGCCAAGAGACTCAGGATTTAAGATAGGTTCAAGCCGCCGAGATAGCGTAATACCCTACGTCCTGTATGGTGGTTTGTATTCAATGAGGCGTAATCTTTTGAGGGGGTCCCTGCCCAGCCTTATATACACGGAGGGCAGGGTTACAAGGTCGGTTCCAAGTATAATCCTACCCTAATACAACTCGTAGGGTTACAAGGTCGGTTCCGAGTAGAATCCGAGTAGTTTACAAATCATATGACTGCTTTCCATAACGAGGAGAGTCCTTGCAGTACTCTACTCGTAGTCTTCACGCTTGGTACGACTCCTTTAGAGATTACCCATGCGTCCTTGTGGGCCCATGGTCGTACCTTTGACAAGCCCCCAAGCGCTTCATCGTCGAGCTTTGTTATCAACCGAGTACTTGTCAAGTCAACCGAGTACATTTTCGAGTGCTTTGAGTACTTGCTCAATCTTGGAAAGTTCTTTGGTTATCGCGAGGCCATGAGGTGCTTATGCCCCGCTGATCTTGATCAATCTTGTAGTCTTCAATATTTTATATGGGGTGCGGCAAAATTCGCACTCCATATGGAGTAGCCCCCAAGCCTTAAGTTGAATCGAAGAATCAGGTTGAGGGTCTGCAGAGTCTTGAATCTTCATTTTGTCTTGAAAGGTGCAATTTGAAAAAAATTGTACTTGATATCAAGTAGCCCCCGAGGGTCTTGATTAAATCTTCATTCTTCAGAAAAAATAAAATCCCAATTCCTTTACTACCCTGCAGCCCCCAAGCCTTGAACTATATGTACATATAGAAAAGGATCAAGTCTCAAGGCTCACAGAGTACTTTGAGAGTAGAAAAGGTAAAAATCCAAAATTTTTAGAGTAAAGGAAAATAAAAATAACTGTATTTCCAAGGTATCCCCAGAAATTATCAATTAATTTTAAATCCATTCTCTAATAAAAAATGGAAATAACCCTTGGCTTTAGCCTCGAAAGGCCAAGCGACGCGCCCACTGTTTACTTATCCAGACCACCAGGGCAAACAAACCCTAGCCGCCGTCAAAACAACTGCTATCATTCCCCATTGAGCAAAACAATCCACAAGCTCCCGAGCGAAAACCATCCTTTCGTAGATCTAGCCAACGGAATCACCTCCAATCAACAACCACAGGCCCACCCGGGTGTATGCGAGTGAATAAACTCATGATCTCCAAGATGACATCCAAGAAAGACAAGAGGGCAAGCCGTGGTGAATCCCACGGAAAAGAGGTTAAGCTGCCGTCACCGAAGCGGGGCAAGTTGCAGAAGAGATCCCATCCAATGCCCAACACCTACATGAAAGCATCAAAGGTAACCCAAGATCATCTCCTGAAGTTGGTTGCAGATGGATTTCTCAAGGAACAACAAGTGTTGTTATGGGAGCGCCAGATCCAGATGATAAGGCCCCAATGGTTCCCGTGGACAAGACACTTGTGTTCAGCCATTTCATCCAGATGGGATTAGGCCTCCCGACTTGTGATTTCCTCCGAGGTCTATTGTACTATTATGGGCTGGAACTGCCGAATCTGACACCAAATGGAATACTCCAGATTTCCATCTATGTATTTTTCTGTGAAGCATTCTTGGGCATTAGGCCACACTTTCAGCTGTTCAGGAGGCTTTTTCAATGCAAGCCTCAACCCAAGAAAGATGCCACATGCCCTGTTGGCGGAGCTGGCTTCCAATTGCGTCAAGATGCAAAGGACATTTACCTTGAGTATGATATGTTCAGTAGCAACTCGGGGTGGAAAGAGCAATGGTGGTATGTTGGAGACTACGAGCCCAAACTGCCTGAGTGGACCGAAGTCGCTCCAGTAGACTTCCCCGAGTGGAAGAGTCTACCCACCATTACAGAGAACGTTCAAATCCCGGAACTACTCCCCCGCATTGCCAGGCTGAAACAAGAAGGTGTCACCGGAGCTTTCGTGGTGTATTCATGGATTAAACGCCGAGTACAACCACTCGTGCACTCGTGCAGAAAGACCAATGGGGCTTCGAGTACAAAGGACAAGAAGATCCTTCCAAAATGAGTCATGATGAACTGAGTGAAGAGGAGATCATGGAGCAAGTGCAGATGCTGATGCCGAAAGTTGATGTTGTACCATACCTCCCCAAGCTCTTTGATGCCAAGAATCCAACCAAACCTGTAAGTATAGTACTCGTGGTATATCGTCATACACTACTATACCTGTGAAATTACCACTCTGAAAATAAAAATGTCTGTTGCGCAGGAGGATGTGGATTGGTATTTCTCATGGCCAATCATGCCTGATCAAATTCCAACTGGTGCAGATCCCAAATTCTCGCTTCCATCTCACCTGAGGAAACCACCAATGCATGGTTCTGACGAGTCAGAGTCGTCACTTCATTCGAGTGACTTTGAAGACTTCCGGGTGATGCCACATGCAAAGGGTGGTGATCAAGGCACTTCTAATGCAGATCTGTTGGATAGAGGCAAGGAACTGTCCTTTCCAGCAAATGCGCGGAAAAGGAGAGCCGCCCACAAAAGGAAGACCATTTCTGCGAAGACAGCCTCCACCGAGTCGACTGTTAGCGACAACCCCTGGTAAGTACACCAGTCGCAAAGCAAGAGTACTTCAAATTACCATTCGTTTATATGTAGAAATTCCTGTAATCGTAGGGTTGGCGATGACGAGGGTCCGCAAAATCAGCCTGAGGTGAGCTCGAAGCCCCCGAGCCCATTGAAGGACACAACACTTGAAGTTGGAGCCCCCAGCACATCACCAATTCCAACTATCCAGAACACTGAGGCCATGGATGATTCATCAGCCACGAGCCCGAAGAAAATACCGGAGTCAAGTGCCAGTGAAAATATTATGCCTTCACTGGTATTTGGCGAACCACAAATGCCAGATAAGAAGTCCAAAAGGTAACGATTATATTCATAACCAAGTCATTAGCCGCATAGAGTAGTAATTTGAAGTATTATCCACTTATCAATGTAGGAAATCCACTCCCTTGTCGCCGAGGAAGAAAGCCAAGGTTTCGGCCGAAGTTCCACGACCAGAACCAGTTCAAGCAGTTCTCAGTGAGCAAGAACAGAGCACAGGAATAGTAAAAGAGTCCAGTCTGCCGGCAGGTAATCCACTCATAACAACAGAAAATATTCCAGAAGAGTCTGCCGCAGAAAAGGTCCAGACTGCACCCATCATGTCAGAGCCAATTGATCAAGCCATGGATATCATCCCTGACTTGCCATTGCTCACGAACAAGGAAAGTGAGAGCGCAAAGTAGATGGTACAGCCGAGTGCCCAGCCCATACTGGTGAAGCCCATTGGGCTACAATTCCTCCCAACTTCCAGTCAGGTGGGTACAACTGAAGAAGTTCTCGCATCAGATGTGAGCGCCGCCGTGCCAGGAGCAGCAGAAGAAGAAAGGTTGAAGAAAAGGAATTGGACATTGACGCAGACCAATACTGGTGAGTTTCCTTGTTCCAAAACCATCTCCACGACTTGTAATTTTGTTGTTTTATACTCAAGTTGAATCCTTGTGCAGAGCATATGACGGCATACATGAACCTCAAAGGTGAATGCACCTCATGGCAAAATGGTATGTATCGAGTCACAGAAGAGAAACGAAAGCTCTTACGTGATTATACCTCTCTTTATGAGACTCATAACGAGTTTATGATAGAATATGAGAAAGCCATGAAGATGCTGCAAGAATCAGATGCCACTCTGAAGGATGCCTTGGAGAAAGGCAAAGTAGTCGGAGAAGAATATCAGGTGCTAAAAGTTGAACACGCTGAACTTGTCAAGGTGGCTACCACTCTGGTGAACTCTATTGATCGTGGAACTCCTGAAGTATCCAACAAACCACTCATAGAGCGCATCCGAGAAGCCCTCAGCAAGTTTGCGACTTATGTGAAGAAGACCTCCTGTTACGACTGCGAGAAGACAAAATTCGAAGAGTATTTGAAGCACTTTGAGCCCATAGCACCAGAGGTCGTAGAGGGATTAAAACTTCAATGACTTGTAATCCTGCTATGAACAAAAATGTGGTGCGACATTTATGTAATGTCAGCATACCTTTACATGCCCTACTTGTTATGTACATATGTAAAGTTTTGTATGAGTTATGAGTGCTTTGTGCAATGCTGGCATTCATGTGCCAAAAAATCACTACTCCTTTTAAAGTAGAGACTCTGAAATACTTTCAATTTAGTACTCAGGGATTAGAAATTTCAGTAGACTTGTAATGTTGTCTCTTTAAGATGTGATGTACTCGTGAGTAAAGATCAACAACTTGGAATAAATTTAATGTACCCGTAGGTAGGTGCTTTCTAAGGCTAGCTGGCCTCTACAGGTGCTCAGCCGGGTCTTAGTTTGAACTAAGTACTCATGGATCCTGGAAAAGTAGTCGTATAAATGACTCTTCGGATTATAGCTTATGTATACAGTTGTATCAACAAGTACCAAAAGAAACTCCAGAATTAAAGAAGCTAGAGTAGTCTTATAAGACAACAAAAGCATTATTTGAGCCGAAGGATAAGAGATCAGATACTGAAAACACAAACTTCACTTTATTGATAACTTAACCAGACATCTTGAATAGTATTTACAGACTCTGACGAATTCAAAAGAAGAACTCTAAGCATAGAACTTGTGCAAGTGTTCAATGTTCCAAGAATCTCTCCCTTCAACCCCTTCGCTATTCTTCAGTCGATACGACCCGGGCCCTGTCACCTTATGAATAATGAATGGTCCTTCCCAACGAGACATAAGCTTGTGCATACCCGTGGTCTTCTGAATTCTGCGCAATACCAAGTCGCCGACACTGAATGATCTCTCCTGGACGTTTCTGTCATGATAGTGCCAGACTCCCTGGAGATATCGAGTGGAATTTAACAAAGCTACAGAGCGTTCCTCCTCGATAAGGTCAATCTCCAGTAGTCTCGTGTCGTTAGCGACTCGTTCGTCATATTGCTCCACTCGTGATGATGAATACATGAGGTCAACTGGCAAGATAGCTTCAGATCTATAAACCAGAAAATATGGCGAGTGCCCAGTAGGCTTGCAATGCTGAGTGCGAAGCCCCAAACTACATGTCCCAACTCGTAAATCCACTTTCCTCCATACTTCTTATCATGTTCAAATAGTCGCTTCTTCAGACCGTTGATGATCAAGCCATTGGCTCTCTCGACTTGTCCTTTGGCCTTGGGATGAGCTACTGATGCGTGTACGACTTCAATGCCATGTCGCTCACAGTGGTCCTTGAACTCGTAGTTGTTGAAATTGGAACCCAAATCTGTGATGATACGATGAGGACAGCCATACCTGAGCATCAGATCACAAATGAAACCCTTGGCCTTGGCCGCTGATATGTCCATGACTGGTTTGACCTCAATCCACTTTGTAAACTTGTCGATGGTAACCAGCACATGTGTGAAATTACCCGGAGCCGTCGTGAGCTTGCCCACCATGTCGAGCCCCCAGCAGGCGAACGGCCAAGATGGAGGGATAGTGATCAATTTATGTGCAGGCACGTGTTGCTGTCTGGCAAAGAATGGCACCCAGGACATTTGTGAACAATCTCCTTCGCGTCTTTCAGAGCTGTGGGCCAATAGAACGCTGCCCTGAACGCCTTCCCCACCATTGTACGTGATCCTGCATGACTCCCGCACGCACCTTCGTGTATCTCGAGTAGTATACCTTTGCCTCTTGCTCTTGGGACGCATCGCATGGCTATATCGGTGTATAGGCCTCTTCTGTAAAGTTGATCCCCAATCAGTAGATAGTTCTTTGATCACCGCAGGACTTGCTCGGCTTCTGTCTTGTTTAGAGTGAGAGCCTTGTTCTTGATGTACTCAATGAACGGGATACGCCAGTCTTCCTTGATGACTAAAACCTCTCGATCTGGTCTAGGGTCACCGTTACTGACGGGAGCTGACTTCTCAAAGTCAATTGTCCTCTTGCGGAGTTCCTGAATGAAAACTCCCGCCGGGACTTCCGCACGAGTAGATCCCAGCTTGGATAATACGTCAGTTGCGACGTTATCATCGCGGACTACCCAATGGTACTCGAGTCCTGCGAACTTATTTTCCAGCTTGTGTACTTCTTCGCAGTAAGCATCCATATTCTCCTTCTAGCGATCCCAGTCCTTGTTGCAATGGTTGATGACGACGGAAGAGTCGCCGTATACCATCAATTGCTTGATTCTTGGACTTGAACTCGATGTTGAGTGCTCCGAGCTCGACTGCCCACTTTGAAATTCACCCGGTGGCGTCCGGGTTGTGTAAGATCTCTCCCAGGCCAAACCCATGACCACTGAGATGGTGAATGTGTCGAAGTAGTGGCGCAGATTTCTTAACGTGATGAGTAATGCGTAGAGTAGCTTCTGCACCGCTGGATATCGGGCTTTGGACTCCGTGAGTACTTCACTGACAAAGTACACCGGCCTTTGCACAGGATATGCGTGGTGGTCCTCGGCCCTTTCGACAACCAGTGCGGTGCTCACCACATGAGTCGTGGCTGCGATGTAGAGTAGCAGCTCCTTGTCGTCGTCGTGCGGAGCAGTCAGTATTGGCAGTTTTTGGAGATGCTGCTGAAGATCCGCCAATGCTGCTGCTGCTTCCTCCGTCCATTGGAACTTGTCTCCCTTTTCAAACCTTGAAGAAGGGCAAGTTTCTTTCTCCGAGTCGTGAGATGAAACGATGCAGTGCCGCCATGCACCCAGTAAGCTTCTGGATGTCTTTGATTGTCTTTGGAGCCTCCATGGCTGTGATGGCATTGATTTTCTCTGGGTTGGCCTCAATACCTTGGTGACTGATGATGAACCCGAGTAGTTTCCCAGAGGGTACTCCAAAGACGCACTTAGTCGGGTTCAGCTTCCAATTCCACTTCCGCAAAGATGCAAAGTTTCTTCCAGATCAGCAATGAGATCCTCAGGATTCCTGGTCTTCACAACCACATCATCCACGTAAGCTTCCACGTTGCGGTGTAGTTGCTTATCAAGGCAGAGCTGGATAGCGCGCTGATAGGTTGCTCCGGCGTTTTTCAACCCGAAGGACATCGTGGTGTAGGCGTAGGCCACGTAGGGAGTGATGAACGCCGTCTTGACTTGATCTTCCTCTTTCAGAGATATCTTGTGATAACCCGAGTAGCAATCAAGAAATCAAAGCAAAGCGCAGCCAGCAGTGGAGTCGATAACCTGGTCGATGCACGGGAGCCCAAAAGGGTCCTTGGGGCAGTGCTTGTTTAGATCGGTGTAGTCAACACACATCCGCCACACGTTGTTGTTCTTCTTTTTCACCAAGACTAGATTTGCCAGCCAATCAGGGTGAAAGACTTCCTTGATGAATCCTGCGGCGAGTAATTTCGCCAGCTCTTTCTTGATTGCATCGCGCTTATCAGATGCGACTCATCACAGTCGTTGCTTCTTAGGAGTTGCTTTTGGATCAACATTTAGGTTGTGCTCGATCAGGTCCCTCAGCACCCCTGGCATATTCGCGGGTTTCCACGCGAAGATGTCGCGGTTAGCCTGCAGGAACCTGACGAGCGCGTCTTCCTATTTGGGAGTCAGGCCAGCCCCAATCTTGGTGGTCTTGGACTGGTCACCTTCCATCAGCTCTGCGTCCTTTGTTGCCACATCATCAGGAGTGGTCGCCTTAAGTGGCCCTGACTCCTTTGTAGGAATCTCGAGCTCTATCTTCCTGAGATTTTGAGCAGCCGTAAAAATTTGAGCCATAGAGTTAGGCACCTGGGTGGTAGCTGCAAACTCTATGGCCTCTCTGTCGCAGTCGTACGACCGCCTCAAGTCGCCACGGAGGGAGATAACGCCCTTGGGTCCTGGCATCTTGAGGATGAGGTAGACGTAGTGGGGGATGGCCATGAACTTGGCCAATGCAGGACGTCCGATGATGGCTTGATATGAAGTTTCAAAGTCTGCCACCTCGAACTTGATGTACTCTGTCCTGAAATTCTCTGGAGTGCCAAACGTAACTGGTAATGTGACTTGGCCAAGTGGGAGACTACCATTACCAGGAACGATGCCATAGAACGGGGAGTCTGTGGGCGTCAGCAGCTTCTCGATGTCGAGGCCCATCCTCTTCAGGGTGCCGGAGAATAATACGTTCAGCCCTGCACCGCGTCGATGAGTACCTTGGTGAGCTTTGACCCCGCCATCGTGGGATCCAGGACGAGTGGCAATTGCCCTGGTTCATCGTAGCTGTTCCACTGGTCCTCTCTTGAGAAGGTGATTGGGACCTCCGAGTACTTTAAGTACCGTGGGACAGCTGGCTCGACCGCCATGATGTGACGCATGGCGAGCTTGTGGTTCCTCCGGGTTGGGAAACCTGTAGTCGCCTCCGATGATGACCATGAGTACTTTATCCGGCTTTTGGAATCTGTTGTCTCGTCGTCTTCATCTTCCTCATCGTCCGCCTTCTCTTTGTTCTTGGCTACGGGGATCGAGAGGTTGCTTCTTTGTCTTCTTCTTGCCTCTTTCCTCACGCGGTTGCTGATGATACGCGCGTTGGAGATCATAGCATTGACCCATAGTGTGCCTCTCCTTTGGGTGCATTGGACATGGTCTCTCCATGATCTTCTCCACATCGCTCTTGCCAGGGTTAGTTCCTTCTTTTGGCTTCTCATGCCACTGTCCAGCGTCGCGACTGTATCATCCGGCTCGCGCTTGTTGTACTGGAAATTCTGCTGGCCCTTATTGTTGTTGCCCTTGTTGTCCTGCCTCTCCTTGCCCTTGCGGGGACCGTACTTTTCAAGGTCACGGTCTTCTTGTTCAGTACCACGCTTCCGCCTGGTTGCGCAGAGCTTCCAGAGTCTTTGGACGGTGCAGGCCAAACTGCTGTGTCGAAGTATCTGTTCGTGATGCCATTCTGGAACAGGTCGATGCAGTCGCGATCAGATACGTCGATCACCAGGGTCTTGATCTCCATGAAGCAGCGCATGTACTCGCGTAGATTTTCGTTAGGGCTGCTGCTTACACATGGCCAGGTCATGTCGAGTCTTGGGTCGGTTGTAGGTGCCCTGGAAGTTCACCACAAACATCTTCTTGAGTCATTCCCATGAGTCGATGGAGCGTCGTGGCAAGTTCTCGAACTATGTGAGCGGGGCGGGCTCGAGTGCTAATGGAAAGTATCAGCAATTGATTGCACTGTTGCCGCCCATGCATTCTATGGATGTGGAGTAGATGTGCAGCCATGACTCAGGGGAAGTCTTGCCATCATATTTTTCGAAGCCTGCTGGCTTGGAAGGTTGCGAGTACGTCGCCATCTGGATGTCCCTGGAGAACATCGGGTACTCATCGTCTTCTTCCTTGTATCCCCGCTCTTCATCGCGCCTCCTGGAGTCGATGATTAACCGCATCTCACGGTTGGCGTTGATGGTCCTTCTGAGGTCATCGCTGTCTACCGGCCTATGTGAGGATGCGGCTCGGCCTCCCTTGTTGCGACTGCCATTGGCCCGTGGTTGGCCTCGTCCAATTGGACGATTATCATCTGGGCGGATGGGAGGTGCACCTCCCCCGCGATTTGCGCCTCCCCGGCGACTTGGAGCCGCCGGGGTGGTCTGTCTATTGAGCGGTTGCGACCGCTGCTGTTGACTTCTTCACTGGGGGCCGGCAGGTCGCTGCGTGCTGATGGAGTGACGAGTGCTTTGTCGAGAGTGCGGATCATGGCGTTGATCCGATCGAGTGCAGCCTCGAATTGTGGGGTTCGCGGCAGGCTACGGATGTGGTAGGCGATCTCCATGGCGTTAGCCATGGGGGAGTCGTAGCGCGCGACCTTCACGAATTCCTGCGCGAGGTTGCGTCCGGCGAAACGACGGTCGCGGGCGTCAAGGCGTCGTAGAGCCCTCTTGTTATTGCGAGTCTCCCTTGCTGCTACTTGCTCTCCTGTTTCTCCGTCGGGTGCGAGTTTGTCTTCGGAGATGTCAGCCTCCAGTTCGAAAGCCCTACGTGGATCGTCTTCGTCGTCGAAATCATCAGCGTCAGTGCCAACACCAGCTCCGGTTGCGCCGCCAGTTCCTCCAGCGCCGGCCATGAACACCTGTCGACTGGGCTCGACAGAGTCACTAGGTGGTTGGGGTGAGGAGCTCGGTGATGCTCTCCTCGTCTGGTTCTAGCGGTGCGTGGGAACGGCAAGTCTTCAGTGATGTCGGACCCAAAGAGTACAAAGAACTTGGCATGACTCGTGAATTTTCCGGGGTGTCTTGTCTCTTGGGAACACGACTCTTCGTTCAGAGCTGGCGTGGATCACCAGGTCATGCCCGCAATCTTCTTATAGGATCTCCTCGTCCGAGTCAGAAGTTGTACACGGGGATCACCTCCCTACGGGAGCTAGCGTGTCCTGCCGTGACTCGGACTGGGGCGTCCTGCTTCGAGTCCAAAGTGGACCTCGATCTGGCTCTGCAATGTCTCGCAATAGACGCGGGTCAGATTGCGGAGTCCAAACGGGAATTGGGTGGGAGGGTTGCTTGCAGCTTCTGTCTGCAGTCGTGATCGACTCGGACTCATCCCCGCGGACGATGTCCACGAGCGTGACGTGGCCGAGTTGCTCGGCCAGATCTTCCATGACGGGCGCTGGTTCTTCCTTCTTCTCCAGGGGCGTCTCGAGGTAGCTATAGAAGCCACCCGAGCCATCTGCGACGTAGACCCAGGAACCGAAGTTGAACCTCGTGCCTTCCTGAGGCGCTTCAGATTGGATGTAGGTCACCATTGCTTTCTCCACGGGATCTTCGAGGAAAACCCCTACCTGGCGCGCCAGATGTCGGTGTTCTACCGTCGATCCTACCGAGGATACCCCGAGGTAGTAGAGTTCAGATGGGGTTTCGCCGAGATAGGAACGCAAAGGCCAAGAGACTCAGGATTTTAGACAGGTTCGGGCCGCCGAGATAGCGTAATACCCTACGTCCTGTATGGTGGTTTGTATTCAATGAGACGTAATCTTTTGAGGGGGTCCCTGCCCAGCCTTATATACACGGAGGGCAGGGTTACATGTCGGTTCCGAGTAGAATCCTAACCTAATACAACTCGTAGAGTGCTTTACAAGTCAATCCGAGTAGTTTACAAGTCATACAACTGGTTTCATAACGAGGAGAGTCCTTGCAGTACTCTACTCATAGTCTTCATGCTTGGTACGACTCCTTTGGAGATTATCCATGCGTCGCCACCCGATTCGTTCCGCGAAGCTTTACGGGACTCTACGCCGACCGCACCTAAGAAAGTCTCCTTACTGGAATGTCTTGCAATCATGAGGTAGGTTTATTTGTTAATTAACGGTGTTTGGCATATGCTATGTCAATTTATTTATTTTCACACCTTGTTTTAACTATATATAAGTTTTGTTTTCATGTAGCGTGTACATTTCAAGCTCGTGGGTAATGATCATGTTCAACAAGAATGCATAAGTTTCCTTGTTCTAGTTATTTAGTGCATATAGCATGTAGCAAAGGAGATCAATAACAATGAGCCATCACCTTCTTGCTTGTGTAGGCTCTGCTAGGACTTGGCGCCCTCCATGATGGGTTAATAAGATAATTATTTATGTAACTTAAGTTTCATTTGATATGGACATGTATTACTCCATCACAATGAGTTTGTCACATTATCACCGGGGTAAATTTCCTAAGGTGGCATCAATTGTAGATATATTAGATACTCTATTCATGAAAATCAATGGAAAATATGTCCTGATTGGTTAATAAATATATTTAACATTTTCTATACTAAATTATTAGTGCACATCTAAAATTATTCACTAGAATTTAAAGTGTAAGTGTCCATGTCACATATACATTTCTCCTATAATAAATATAAAATTATTATTTAGTAGAATTTGTTTGCTAAATCTTTTTAAAAGCACGTTCCTGTGCAAATGCACCTCCACTAGTATACTATAAAGAGCGAACAAATTGATGTCAAATGTGTCCCTTCGTGAAATTTTGTGGACCTATTAGTCCAACAGGTGGGCCCACAGGTCCTTTACATACATCAGTAGCCAGGAGTCTTTCTAACACTATTTTTTTAAAACACGTGCCGCATAATGTGTTTGGATTCTGTACCAGTTTTTGATACTCATGACCGATTGTTAGGTTTCCATATGATTGGTTGCCTAACAAAAAATAGGTTCATACAATTGGTTAGTTTGGTAATTCGGTTCCTCCGACCCTCACGATACCCGGACCTCCGCCGCAAGATCGTCCGCTATGGCCGTATGGCGAGATTGTCGACACCATTTTGTATCTAACATTTTTCCTCTCCCACCCCGATGCCAAGACGAGACACGGGGGTTCTATATGTCTTGTGGAAGATTTTTAAGTATCCATCTATAAAGCCCACTAAGGCCCAGTTAAAGATGGACCATGCAACAATTAATTGGAAAAATGTTAGATACAAAATGGTGACTAACATTTTTCGAGAAAGGTTGAGCTTACAACTTTTTCAGAAATGTTGAGACCCAACATTTTCTTTTGAGAAATGTTGATCAACATTTTCGAAAAATTCGCCAACACTTTTGGAAAATGTTTAGTGTTTTTATCCAATGGCTCCTGATGTTTGCACGAATCTCAAAAAAGTGAAAGATAGGGAAGGAAAAAAGTGGATAAAAAATGTTTAGAGTTTTGATCCAATGGCTCTTGATGTTTCCACGAATCTCAAAAAAGTGGAAGATAGGCAAGGAAAAAAAATCTTCCCAAAGATGTATAGGATTTCAGCCGAGACACCGCGCGTACGACCCGCTTCAGGACGCTGCCTATCGCGTATGGCGCCGCACTTCGCCACCTCCTCCGCCGGCCTCCCGATGTGGCTCGCCGGCACCACGCCCTGCGCAGCTGCGCTGCGCATGGATGATGAGCCTCGTCGGCTACGTCAGCATCTGCGACAGCTAGCCCCACCGAGGTCCGCGTCGCATGGGCCAACGTGACATGGTCATCGCGCTCCACAGCACCTGTCCTTGAGTGGGCCGAGAACGTTCGCGCTGGGCTTGGTCCCAGCCACCAACAACCACGCCGATGCCTCACTCGACGCATCCAAGGTGAAGGTTGAAGCTTGAACACTTCTTCGAGAAATTGCATAGCCTGTATTACTAAAAGATCATAGCTCTCAAAGCATAAGTTTACAGAAAGCTAGAGTACATGCTGTCAATGTCTGATATGTTGATTTCCTTTTTCTTTGCCAATGGTGCAAATTCCTATTGTGCTGAAACTATGCAGAACTCTATTCCAAATCCGATCCTGTTTTTTCTTTTCAAAACTAACAAGCACTCGGTTGGTACAGGTCTACAGGAGCAATGTTCAAGATCCAATAAAGAAAGTCCCCAGAATTAGGGGCTTTTATGTATACACTTTGATGGCTTCTAAGCACATTGGAGATATGTTCAGCTAGGATGTATAGTGTTGTGAGTCCTCAAATTGGGCTCGTTTGGTAGATGAATCAATGTTTGTCTAGATAATGTGATCACTAACGTTGTACAAAATGTTTGGCTTGCTTATGGATGAACTAATATTTGTATGGCAAATGTGGTCATTGAAGGTCGTACTAAATTGCAGCTGATTTTTTAATCCATTTTACATACTACATAGTGCCGTCAAACCATAAGTTGGTAAAAGCAATTGTAACTTCAAATTGACCGTGGGTAAACATTGTTACAAACTGTCCGTTGGAATATGGATGTCCGTTTGCGTCGCGTCGAACTGTCTGTCGGTACAATGGAGTCCATCAGTATAAGCTTTTCCCGACTGGACTTACACCGACTAGAAGTGTTTGTCGGTATAACTTTATACCAACTGACCCCTCATCGCTAAAGTGGATTATAACAACTGACTATCAATCGCTGTTCTTGGGCTCTGATGCAGTGTTCCTCTTCTTCTCTGTATGTGCTGGCATTTTTTTAATACTATCTCGATCTGGCCTCTTGCCGCTGATCTACGTGATCACGTTTTCTCTGATCGGTTGCCTCTTCCTGCTATGCTCACCGTAGTAGTCTTTGCCTCTTTGTATACAAATAACTGTCTTCAATTTGCTTGAACAACCTTGATGGCATGATGACTGGTTTAGTGATAATGGAAGCATCGATCAGTTATTGGCACTTGATGTTGATGGATATGCGGTTTGTTTTCCATGTGCTTATTAATTGCATTCGAAATGCTGTGAGAAAAAAAATATTACATAGTGATGGAGGAATAGCTAGTATGATCTTCATAGGATTCTTGTTTAATAGAACTTTTGAAATCATGTGCGGCAACGCAAACAAATCTATTTGTATAGGAAGGACCTCTCTAAATAAATAGATACAATACTTCAGTTTATTTGGATCATAATTTTGCACTTACAATTCAAACTAGAGAAATATATTTTGTGTTAAAGAAATCTTTTTGATGCTTGTTGTTTATAAAACAAAATATTTAATTACTAGATTTTTAAATACACGCATGTGGTACGTGCGACTCTATTTTTTTAGTTACACCATACTTGGAAATTATCTAGAACCAGACCATCTATCTATACCTATACTAATCACAGACTCTCAAGAAAATCCCACGTTAATCGGAGAAAAAGAAAAATTTCTAACCATCCATACACCGTGGAGCCAAACTTCAACGGCTCAGATTAAGAGAGGTTTTTCTCAAAATTACCCACCATGCCATCGATTAGTACATACCAAAATTACTCATCACCAAAGAATATTACGGTATTTCTGGACCAACATTGAAGAGTCCCCTAGATAGCTATCGGTTTATGCCTGCCTCCTCTGCGCCTCCTCTGCAATCTGCATCGTCGTCTCCTATGTACCTCTCCCGGTTCCCTTCTCTCCATTCTTGACCTAGGATCTTGCAGGAACTGTACGGCAAGGCTGTATGGCACGATGAGATGGAGATGCGTTGCGAGTACATCCTCTAGCACTACCAGTACCGATCCCTTAAGTCCTCACTAATCCATCTTGAAGTTCCTCTAGACGGGGAAATAGTAAACTGAGGCGCAAGACTTCATGGCCTCCGATCTGTCACTTCCTTTGCATCCTCTGTGTCCTCCACAGACATTTAGTACCCCATCCCATGTGCAACCATTGATCTGCTAAGGTTTGCGACAAGAGAATTCCGCCCTAGGTTTTTCTATCGGGAGGAGGATTTTTTATGTGATTCTGATTTCTATTTCATGAGAGCTAGATCTGTAAAACGGTGTTCTAGGGGGATTCTGATGATATTATATTGATTTCCTTCTCTGATCCGATGTGGATTTGTAGAACATGATCGGAAGAGGAAAAAATTGCTCCTACATGAGTACAGGGTAGGGATGGTCTACTTACAGGAAGTTAGTCAGGTTCGTTCAATGCTTTCAATGTTTTCTCAATTGAATTTTGGCTTGATTAAATGATAATTGATTTCCTTTTCTGATCGGATGTGGATTTGCAGAACATGATCGGAAGAGGAAGAAACTGCTCTTACTTTTCACAGGGCAGGGATGGTCTACTTATAGGAAGTCAGTCAGGTCCGTTCAATGCTTTCAATGTTTTCCAATTAAATTTTGGCTTGATTACAACAAGCACTTATTTATCTTAACATAAATATTTGATATGTTGCCTGTATTCCCCAGGTGGCATGCCTTTCACAGGATGTGCTGCCGTGAAGGTGACTATTTTTACACGAAGTCAGAACTTCAATTTAAGAGATTTTTTAGGAGTTATGACTGTAATGTAATAAATTATGTGCCCTGTTTAATTCATTATCAAATTTTGATTTTATATAAGAAATTAAACTGATAAGAATTTCTTTTTTCTAACTAATTATAATGCAATAACACTTTTTTTTGCAGTCATAAAGTTGTAAGCTTAGATTTGATCAAGAATTCAGAGAGCCCATTTCGCTATACATTGTTTGTTTTGGGAAAGTTATAAGGCTACCTGTTCAAATTATCAAATAGATACACGGGTTATCGACTAGAAGACCTCAACGCCATCGAGTAGAGATCCATGCTGGCGATGCAGCGGTTCCCTGGGGACTGCCTTGATGAGAACGATAATGACACTGGCAACAGTCTTTGTTGGCCAGGGCTAATGTGATTCTCGACATGTCACTTGAATATTTTCTTGCTAACGTTTATTCCTCAAATTTACTTGACAGCTAACGTTTGTTTTCATTGTTTTCTGCATTATATTTTCTTGCAGTAATGCAATCACTGTCAACATGTCATATGTTGCCTCTTTGGTTCATCTGCACGAAGTTGCCCCACAATTAGCAGCTACAACTTTGTGTACATTGTAGATGACACCATTAATTTTGCAGGCCCGCCATATGGATGATGAAATTACATCAATTATGTGGTGGCCTACTAAGTGCTCATGGACAAATGTGGATCCAACAGAACATAAATCTTCAGAAAAGTAGAATTCGAATTGTAGTCAATTAAATTTCATTCGGGAAAATTGTAAGCATTAGTATGTACAAGGCACCCTTCATGAGGACAGTATCAATCACTTGGTAGAAGCTCCATAGAGGGCGAGTGGCTTTATAGTTTGGCCATAGCAATGATGTCTGATGACAGTTTCGGCCATGGTTCTTCTGGTCTCGCAGGTGTTTTTCACCTTTTGAGCAAAAAAGGTAATCCAACGACAATACATACTTTTCAATTATATTTTATAAATGTTGCAAGGAAATTCTTTCTTTTATTTCAAGTTTTAATCTTATATATAATGATGATCAGCGAGTGAACATAACGCCCAGACTCAATATTTAAGACTTATGTCTTCCTTTGAACACGGTACAGCCATATAAGTTTAATTAACCTACATATAGTTTCAGAGGCATGAAACATCTAGGCTACTTCCCATCACCAAGAAAAATTATCGGCCAATTTATTTTTGCTTAATATTTCAGGAATTGCTTTAAATAAATAAACTTAGGTTCAGTCTTTCTTTTTTTTCCAGCACTGTCTTTCACTGTAAACCATATCTAGCAAGGAAGGGTGATTAATATATAATATTGATAGATTTGCACTGCACACTAATTGATTGGATATGGAAGAGGAAAAAATGAAATAAAAGGTTATACAGGTATGCCATGTCATGTATTATTTTTCATGTCTGTAAAATACAAACAATGCATGTATGTGTGCTCATTTGGAGACGTGGGTGTAAACCGCAGTGGCATATAGATACTGCTACTTCTTTGGTCTTTACTCTAGCTTAGTGTGGTCAAGGTCAGCTACTGATTCTAGCTAATGTCACCTTTGATGCCTAAATTCCCGAAAGCAAAGCCATTCATGCACATACTTTTCTGCACAAAAGAAGGGAGTAGCATTCAGTTGCTCATACATGGATGCAGTTCAAATTATTTGCATCCATGCATTTTCCTACTTGCTTGGCTACTATTAAATAATAGGACCCTTTCATGCATATTTAGTTTCATACATATGAAAGTGCTTAATAAGTCTTTTAAACTCCAAAATACCAATTTTTTTTTGTAGGTAGTTTAGATTTAGTATACGAAAACAATACAAGTAATAGAAAGGAGCATTGAAATTGGAGGTAGGAGTTAGTGAGAGAATGCCCCATTGTGTTTAATAAATAAAATGAATGATATTTAATACAATTGATCAGGTGATATAGATTGTAAAATAGAATTAAAAAAGCCTACATACTAGCCCGTGCAAGTGCACGGGTTGACGACTAGTGTCATCTAACTTTAAGGCAACATTAAAAAAAGACCATAGTTAAAAGTTAAAACATGTCGATTATTTTGTCTCTGCTGCAGCTATCAATCGTCCAAAATGCTGTCTTGTACATAAGGATGCAGGCAGGCGCGCCTGCAGGCAGCCTGCCGGACACCTGCATCGTCCACCTGTGTAGTTTATCTTTCCTGCAGAACCTGCAGGCATATGTTCTACAGCCCGCTTGCGTCTGCTGGGCGTTGCAGTAACAAGCTAGCAGGTCAGGCGGGTGCCTGCAGGCGCCGCTAGCATATGCACCGCTCCGCCGTTGCTTCTACCAGACAAGGCAAAGTGCAAAGGCTGAAAGACAGACAACACATGTTACGCGAATCCCAAATTAGCAGAGAATGTTAGGCAAATTCCAAATTAGCAGAGCAACGCATGTCCAGGATAAATCGCCAGGTATGTGTGCGAATTGAAAAAAACAAAATCTCACAAGTCAGACATGTAGTCTGGGGAATCGACCTGAACAAGAGAGATGGAGAGTCTGGAGCCTAGAGGAGGGATGCTCTCATTCGATGCCTCAGATATGACCACTGTCGGCGACACCTGCTAAGGGCCGCGAGCAAGCCGAGATCGAGACAAGTGAAGGGTGCGGAGGATGCAGGCTATCGCGGGCTTACGCAGCTCGCAGACTGTTGCAGGCTTCGCAGGATTGCCCACCTAAGCCCACCGGACCTAGGAGGACCGCCTGCTTATGCCCACCAAAGTGATCGCAGGTGCCTGCAGGTGTCCACTCGACCATTTTTTGCAGGAGGGCCTGGCAGGTTTGCAGGTAAACCTGCGCCTGCCTGCATCCTTACTTGTACATCCTCAAAGCAGCTCCATGATGGACGAAGAAGCTCAAGACCCAACACTGCAGATCTAATCGGAAGAGAGAAGATTTCCTGTGTACATGCTGATACCAAGACAATGTTCCAACTCGGTTAGATCAGCCCATGTTCTTCTTTTAGGATCATAGACTCTCAGGATGTCTTTCCTTGCTACCCACATGAGAATCTTCCCATCCTCTAAAAGAACAAGTGGATATGGAGGCAAAAACATGTTATTATGCAGATGGCTAGGTGCGTACTGTGTGGAATATCGTTTGGCCCATAATCCCTTGTCCACATCTTCCAAGAACCAAAGATCTATTGAGCAATCCCGGAAGCCATGCTGGACCATGACCAAGCAGCTATCCAAACTAGCTAACTCGAGGTTGTAGTGGTATAGATTGTACAGGCGCTTCTTGTCGACGTCCTCGGTGGCATGGCTGTTAACGGGTCCCTGTAATGTTTCATTCCTCCACTCCTCTGTTGTCATGTCAAACAAGGCTATTGTGTCAGGCTTGACATTCGTGGGGTTGTAGTCGATGTAGTACCGACTCAAAGGCAAGAAGTAGGCTACCCCATAGATGACCACCGTCTGCCCCGACTGCGATGAGACAAATATAGGAGGGCCAGGCCTCACCCTCCACTTTGCACTATCGGCAGCACCGAGTGTCATGACATAGCATCCTTGCTTAACAAGGTGGTCGCCTTCGCGGTCGCGCGTGGCGTACATAGGAATGCGTAGCACCTTGTACTGTCCGGTAGAGGGAACATAACAGAGTATAGACACGCGACCACGCGTGCTATCGGCAAGGTGGTGGTGACTTCACAGGTCTGTTATATTC
>WEIB01000819.1:0-26760 GCA_015476505.1 Urochloa ruziziensis
AGAAGCAAGCAGCTGTATCTCGGTCTAGTACCGAGGCAGAACTTCAAGCATTGGCTACTACTACTTCAGAGATTGTATGGCTTCGATGGTTGTTGGCTGATTTTGGTATTTCTTGTGATGCCCCCACACCTCTTCTCTGTGATAATACAGGAGCCATACAAATTGTCGGTGATATTATCTCCGGCAGTCTTCCACGGGGTAGCCCACGGAAGTGATTTGTAATGTAGGGAAGATCGCAAAGATCGGAAGCAAGATGGTTAGGATGGACAGACACAAGGGTTTATACAGGTTCGGGCCGTCGACTCGACGTAATACCCTACGTCCTGTTTTGGGGTGTTGTATTGCGTGTTGAGTTGTTGTCTGATGAGTCGAGTTGTGTGTCGTTGTTTTGGAGGGGGTCCCTGTCCGCCTTATATATCGGGGGGCAGGGTTACAAGTCGGTTTGCATCCGATCCTATCTCTAAGAATCCTTTCCTTCTTTACAATAATTCCTATTCCAACTAGGACTTCTCCTTCCAGATCCTTCCTCCGTGCGCCGACTTGTCCCGCACGTCTTCAGGTCCAGAACGGTGGGCTGGGCCGCCCCCTTTTGGTGGGCTGCCAGGCTGGCTCGTGAGGTACCCGGGTACTATATCCCCCACAGTAGCCCCCGAGCACTTCTTGGCCGATCGTTGGCTGTAATTGTTCCATCTTTTCTTGCATGATTTGAGTGCTCCAAGTTGTCTAAGATCTCATCCGAGTGGTTTCGAAGAAGATCCGAGTGGTTTCGAGGAAGATCCGAGTGGTTTCGAGGAAGATCCGAGTGTCTGCTCGGACGTTCCTGAAAATAATTCTTCAATTACAGTCAAAATGAGGGGAAGGAGTGCTCTTTTTCACGACGCGACAGCGAAGTGAATACACTTAGCCCCCGGGCTTTGGGCAATTTTAGTATGAAATTGGCCAAAGGTCTTCAACTTTTATCCATCTGTATCTTGATCTTCAATGGTGTGCACCTCCAGGTGCACCCATTGGGTGTAGCCCCCGAGCCTTGAGTAGAATAGAATATTCTGGTCGAGGGTCAAAAATAAATATTATGAATCTCTTTTTGAACTTGATCCATCAATGGAGTGCACCTCCAGGTGCACCCATTGGGTGTAGCCCCCGAGTCTTGTTACGACTCAGCATGATCGTGTCAAGACTCTAAAAGCCATGAATTCCGACTGATTCTTTCAGCCCCCATGCCTCTGGACATGGATTTTAGATAATCTTTTCCTTCAGGGGCTTTTTTATTTTCCATTTATAAGGATTTTATCCTCAAGTTCTTTGAACTCGGCATGACCTCCAAGTCGTGTCCCACGACTCAGCTTGACCATATGGTAAGCCATCTTCTCACAAGATTTATACATGTCAGCATTTGACCCAGATTTCTGAGTCAATTTAGCGATAGTATCGCATGCCTTACGTAAAAAATCAGTTGCGAGGATGCAATATTAATTGCAATATCAAGCCTGGCCGTCGACTAATTTTAGCCTCACGACCGAGTGGTTTCTGCCCCTGAACCCTAGCTCAGGAACCCACAAATTATTATCATAACAGAACCGAAAGGTCGTGCTACATTTCAGCCCATTTAGGCCCATTATTCCTTAAAGTCCGTTGTGTCCCTAACGGTCGCTTTACGGAATGCGAGATATCGCGAGATATCGCGACTCCCTACCGCATCTTTGAATTCAAAGTGACAGGACGTGCCTGCGTCGGTTGAGTTCCCGAGACCAGCGCCGCGCCGCGCGTGGGAGGAACGGTTTATTCCTTTATAAGCCATCCCGCCGCATTCTTCTTCCTTTACTTGCCATTTGCCTTCCCCGACGCTCCAGTTCCCTTTGCGCCAGAGCAAACCCTAGATCTGCTCCCGCAGCTTTCTTCCTCGCTCTTCAGCTCTGCTCGTTGCCATGGCGCCCAAGAGGAAGGAAGCCTCGAAGCGGAAGGAGAAGTCGCCGGCAAGGCCCCGGTCGTCCAAGGGCAAGGCCACTGCCGAGGTCGCCGTAGATCGCGCCGCCGAGTGGAGGGAGTCCATCACCACCACCAGGCGCCTCGAGCAGCACGTCGTCGACGGCGTCCTCCCTGACCAGCAAACCGCCGAGTGGCGCGCCGCCGCCGGTGAGTCTTTCCCCACCCCAAACTCCTCTGATTTGGTGGTGTTCGAATCTTTCTTTCTTCGTGGCTTTGGCGTGCCCGCGCATTCTTTCCTCCGCGGGCTGCTGCATTACTACGGGATCTGCCTCTGCGCATTGAATCCCAACTCCATCCTTCACATCGCCATTTTCATCAACCTCTGTGAGGCCTATCTTGGGATAGAGCCTCACTTCAATCTTTTCATTCATCTTTTTCTTCTTAAGCCTTATCCCCGAACCGACTGCCCACAAGTAGTCGGGGGCGCCGGACTCCAACTCCGCGAGGGTCGAACTCGGGAGTATTTTGATATCCCTTTCCTTACCTCCAATAAGGGGTGGCAGTCCGAGTGGTTTTACGTAGGAAACCACTCGCCTGCCATCTCTCCAGAAATTGACTCTCGTCCTGTTCCCTCCCAATCCTGGACCGCTCTTCCCAAGGAGAGTGAAATGGACCAGGTTCGGGAGCTCCTGGGTCTTATTTCCCAGTTGAAGGACAATGGGTTGTCTGCCGTCGGTGTGGCAGCCAACTTCGTTCTGCGTCGGGTCCAGCCACTCAAGCAGCGGGCTCACCCGGCGTATGAGTATTACGCCGAGGGGGACAACACGCGCGAAGCCCCCGAGCGCGTCGACAAAGTCCAAGCCGCCGCTCGGCTTGGCAAATTCTTCGCACCCGGAACGTCCCTGAGGACCACTGACTGTCCTCCGGCGTTCAACTTGGGAAATCCACGCCCTGAGGTATTTAGTCAATCTGTTCTTGTTTTTATTTCAATTCCACCCATTGGGTGTAATCTCAGAACTGAACCCAATTTTTGCAGGGTCGAGTTGCTTTTGTATCCCTCCCTCCTTTGCCTGAGATGCCAAAGGGAGTGGATCAACCTCGTCGACGCAAGGGCCGTTGGATCTGAAGAAGCAGTCGGGGAAAGTGAGAGTGATCTGCGCGACTCGGATATCACTCTGTCATCCTCTCCTTCCCCCGATGTGCAATCTCCGAGTGGTGGGAAGGCTGCTCCTGCTCTGAAGAAGCGGAAGATCTCCACTGGGATCGTGTTCAGGGATGCGCCCGGCCGCCGCCAACTCCTTATCTCTGAGTCGTCTGACTCGGAGAAAGATGAAGCTGGCATCGCCGAGTCGTCTCTCCATCCGCCAATCACAAGCTCGGAGCAGTCTTCCCTTGCAGTAATGCCTCTGAGTGCTGCAAGTCCGAGGGACCTCCCTTCCCCTACTCGGAAAGGAAAGCGCCTGAGAATGCGCATTTCTACTCTGTAAGTATCCTTATCATCTCTTGATTTCCTTTATGTTCTTCTATTAGTGATCCATATATGCTTTATCCTGTAGTACGCCGTCTGAGGTCCCCTTCTCGGGTCCTCCGCCTCAGTCGGCGGTTGAGACCGAAGTCCCATCAATCCAAACTCCAGAGGTACCGATCCACTCGGCTGATCTTCTCAGCGATCAGCCCGTGGGTCCGCTACCCGAGTCGCAGCGGGAGCCAACCCCGCCACCGCCGAGTCCTGCACCGGTGTCGCCGACCCCTCCGCCAGTTCCTCAAGGCAGCCCCCAGCATGCTCCTGCGGTTGAACCGACTGCAGCAGTGGAGGAGCCCCAGACTGCGGCGGTCGAGATTGCTTCTGCGGCGGTCGGCGTCATGAGTGGTGGTGCTCCCCTGACTCCTCTGGAGGAGTTCCTGTCACTCCATCGTCGGATGGGCCACATAGCCAAGGTATTTCCCGAACTACTTATCTTGTTGATATCAAATACCGAGTGGTATATTGATTCATATTGTCATCTGACTTGTTTTTGCAGAACTTAGCTGCTGATGCCGAGGCCAAAGCCTCGGTTATTCAAGAATTATCTTCTGCAGTTGCTAAGGCCGACTCTTTGGTGGCCCGAGTGGCTGAGCTCGAGGCTGCTGCGGTCGAGCGCTAGGCTGAGTTGGAGGAAGCCCAGCGTACCACCCGCGATTTATGCGGGGAGGTAGAGCAGGCTAAGCTCAACGAGGCCCAGGCCGTGCACGAGCTCAGAGGTATGTTCTTCCTTATTTGTTTTTGTGTCAGACGTGAAAATATTATTCAGATCTAACCTTCTTTAGATTATCGATATCGGACTATGTCCTAATTCGCAGAGCTCACTGCCAAGGTGGCCCGGCTGCAAGGTGAGGCTGAGGCGCTGCGCACTGAGAAGATAGCGCTGGAGGATGCTATCCGAGTGGTGGCGGAGGAGATCGAGCCGGAGGCGTCATCGTCTTCAGCTTCCATCCTCGACCGCGTTCGGGCGCTCCCACGCTACTTCCGGCGGCAGCTCTGCTCCATCAGCCAGGCCAGCTGTGGCCATGTCCTGGCAGTGCTCAAGTCGCTGTTCCCGGCGTCAGACCTGGAGCCACTCGGCCGCGGGTATGCTGCCGGCACTTCTGAAGACGACGTGGGCAGACTACTCCATGAAGTCGAGCCCATCGCCAATGTCCTGTCCAAGGATGTTGTTGATGACTCGGATGAAGCGGCCCCGTCTGGTGCTGGTGACCCTGCAATGTAAATAAAGTATTTGTAGTATTTGGTCGAACCAGTACTGTTTTTGAACAATGTTTGAATTATCACTTTTGTATATAAGTTTTTATTGGTCTACAACTCCCTTTCTTTCTGCGCTAGCCTTAATTTCTGAGTGGTTGACCTGTTACGGAGTAGATTAGCCTCGTTGGTCTCAGTCTCATGCCGCAGAGTCTTTGTCGTACGTTTAGAGCTTTGACTTGGCGAGTACTTTCCCTCTCGATTTAAGGTTTGTTCCACTCATACTTTATGTGCGTGACGCGAAAGAGGAAATGCGAGTAGTAGAAATAGATGAAAGATGAAATCAACTTTATTGATAACTCATTGTGAACATGCCGAGTCGTAACTGGGGGTGACTACCCTCCAACATCACTCGGAAAAAATAAATCTAAAAATAAAAAAGATAAATACATAACTGGATTAGGCGTAGAAACGCTGTAAGTGCTCGATGTTCCATGGATTTGGGATGTCTACGCCGTCTTCCGTCATGAGTCGATATGAGCCTGGACGACTTACTGACTTGATGATATATGGACCTTCCCAGGGGGACGCAAGCTTGTGCGCGCCCTTGGTGTCTTGCTTCCTTCTCAGAACCAAATCGCCTGCTTCAAAGGACCTCTGCTTAACTGATCGATCGTGATAGCGTCGCAGGACCTGAGCGTAACGCGCGGCTTGGATCTGGGCAGCCAATCTTTTTTCCTCGATGCTGTCGAGGTCTTCAATGCGCGCCACTTGCGCGTCGTATTCATCATAGAACTCCACTCGGGGGGAGCCGTATGTGAGGTCCGTTGGTAGGATAGCTTCCGAGCCGTAAACCAGAAAGAACGGAGTTTGCTTCGTGGCCAGAGAGGAGACCTCCGTGGCGACCGTAGCTCCTGCCGCTTGGGTATCCAAAGCGGCGGTGATGACGTCCCCGAACTGGATCTCGACTTCGTCGACGTCCGGGAGGTTGCAGCTGTCCAAGATCTTGACGCGATCCATCGAGCTTACCAGATTGATCTCGGCGATATCCCCTACCTGGCGCGCCACTGTCGGTGATATTATCTCCGGCAGTCTTCCACGGGGTAGCCCACGGAAGTGATTTGTAATGTAGGGAAGATCGCAAAGATCGGAAGCAAGATGGTTAGGATGGACAGACACAAGGGTTTATACAGGTTCGGGCCGTCGACTCGACGTAATACCCTACGTCCTGTTTTGGGGTGTTGTATTGCGTGTTGAGTTGTTGTCTGATGAGTCGAGTTGTGTGTCGTTGTTTTGGAGGGGGTCCCTGTCCGCCTTATATATCGGGGGGCAGGGTTACAAGTCGGTTTGCATCCGATCCTATCTCTAAGAATCCTTTCCTTCTTTACAATAATTCCTATTCCAACTAGGACTTCTCCTTCCAGATCCTTCCTCCGTGCGCCGACTTGTCCCGCACGTCTTCAGGTCCAGAACGGTGGGCTGGGCCGCCCCCTTTTGGTGGGCTGCCAGGCTGGCTCGTGAGGTACCCGGGTACTATATCCCCCACACAAATTGCCAATGATCCTGTGAAGCATGAACTTACGAAGCACATTGGAGTTGACGCCTTCTTTACTCGGTCTCATTGTCATCAGAAAACCATTGCTCTACAGTATGTACCCTCTGAACTGCAGTTAGCAGATTTTTTTACTAAAGCACAAACTCGAGAGCAGCATCGGCTTCACTTGCTCGAACTCAATGCTTCAGTTCCTCCGCTTCCACCTTGAGTTTGAAGGGGGGTGTTAAATGTATAAAGGCTCTCTATATTACTATGAGAGCAAGATGAAGGAGTGATTGTTGGTCAGCAGAATCTGAAAGCTTATATCACTAATTTTTATAAAGATCTTTTTAGTGCACCGGAGAACAATTTTTTTAGCTTAGATGAGACGAATATTGAAGATATTCCACAAGTCTCCCAGCTGGAAAATGACATTCTTACTAACGCCTTTAGTGAAAAGGAGATTAGAGAGGCAATTTTCCAAATGGAACATAATAAAGCACCGGGTCCAGATGGCTTCCCTGCTGAGTTTTACCAAAACTTCTGGGATATAATCAAACTGGATCTTATAAAGTTGTTTGATCAGTTCCATAGTGGCAATTTACCTCTTCACAGCCTTATTTTGGGGTTATTACTCTCTTGCCTAAAACGATTGTGTTATGGCGAGGTTTACGTTGGGGTGGAAGAGGCAATGGCACAGGCGCTGGCCCAGAGCTTCGCAGGAGATAGCCTCGGTTGGTAACTGGCCGAGGCTGTTCACCTCGTAGCCCTGGATCAATGGTGGGAGGAAGAAGGTAGCAAGAGGGTTTAGGAGATAATAATTTCTTTCTTGCCTTGATTGATTACACCGGCCACGTACATATGCCACAGCCGTATCCTTGAACTAATCTCCTAACTTGCACACGAAGTAGGAAACTGAAACTCTATCCCTAACAAACTCAAACCGAACTCTATCTCTAAACAAATCCAAACCGAACTAGCAAAGACTAAATCTAATTGGACGCTGCAAAAGACTTCTTGGCGCGCCTGGAATATTGACGGAGTCCACACATAACATCTCTCCCCCCCCCCCTCCCCCTCGACAAGCAGATCGTCCTCGAGCTGAAATGTAGGATACCGCTCCACAAAGGACTCAACATCTTCCCAAGTCGCAGTAGACAGGGGTTCACCAACCCAATGAATGAGAACTTGACGAACACCGCGGGCAAGACGCATGCGCACAACACGCTCCGGTACGGGCAGAGCAGCTCCATAATGCATGGGAGGCAACGCCGGCGGCGCGTCCGGGGGAACGCCCACAAACTTCTTCAAGAGACCCACATGGAGAACATCATGAATCTTCGCACCCACCGGCAACGCGAGCGGAGCTGCCACGGGATTAATCAAGGCCACGATCTTGTAAGGACCATAATAGCGAGGCTTCAGCATGCCGGCGGTAGCAGTAGGCAGGGATAATGGCGTGCGATGGCGAACACGTAACCAAACCCAATCACCCACCACAAAATCAACAGCACGGTGCCTTTTGTCATAGTTCTTCTTGGCCACTGCCTGTGCTTGCTCCAGACGATAACGAACATCGACCAATAACTCATCACGCTCAGCCATTGCCCTGGCAACCGCTGCGACTCGCAGCTCACCTGGTCCGTATGATCGAAGAGATGGCGGATCCCGACCATAAACCACCCGGAAAGGTGTATCCTTCAATGACACCTGATAAGCAGTGTTGTCGATATACTCTGCCCAAGGCAACCAGCGTAACCACTGACGCGGACGATCTCCTGTGAAACAACGCAAATACATTGCAATCACCTTGTTGGCCGCCTCGGACTGCCCATCTGATTGCGGGTGGAACGCCGTAGTCATATGCAGCTTGGACCCAACAGCAGCCATCAACGAGCGCCAGAACGTAGACGTGAACACCGGGTCGCGATCCGACACAATGGACTATGGAATGCCGTGAAGACGAACGATCTCGGCGAAGAATACCTTTGCCACCGACTCGGCCGTGTACGGATGTGCCAATGGAATAAAATGAGCGTACTCCCTCCGATTCAGTAAAAGAAGTCGTTTAGGACAGCGACACGGTCTCCAAAGTACAACTTTGACTTCTTATTTTTATAAAGATATTTATTAAAAACTAACATATGTATACTTTTATAAAAGTATTTTGCAAGACAATCTATTCATGTAGTTTTCACATTTCCAAACTCAACGACTTAAAAGTTATTCACGATTTATATTCCCAATGTTCGACTCAAATCTTGTCCAAAACGACTTCCTTTACCAAACCGGAGGGAGTACTTGGAGAAGTGGTCCACCACTGTTAACAGCACTATCTTGCCCCCAACGCACAGCAGTCCCTCAATGAAATCCATGGCAAGATCAGCCCAAATCGCCGTAGGCACCGGCAGCGGCAACAGCAACCCGGCTGGATGAAGGTGCTCTGTCTTGTTACGTTGGCAAGTGACACAACTCCGCACCCAATCCCGCACCACCGCGTGGAAGTTAGGCGCGTGGAAATCCCGGCGTAACCTGTGAAGAGTGCGCTGAACCCCTTCATGTCCATCTTCATGGATAGCCGACACCAGTTCCAGTAACAATGGTGATGCAGGGGCGATGTACAGCTTGCCGTCGTACGCAACCATGCCATCAATGAGTGACCAAGGCGCGCCACGAGTTCCTGCCTTGATTTCGTCCGCCAGGGCAACTAATGCCGGCTCCCTTGTGTTGTCCAGGCGAAGACGATCGAAAACATCAAAGCTGGGCGCTGAGAGTGCCAAGAGAGATCCGCCCGCGACGATGTCTGTGTCCCGGCGAGAGAGCGCGTCGGCGACTGTGTTGGCACGGCCAGGCTTATACTCCACAGTAAAATCAAAGCCTAGGAGCTTGCCCACCCAATGATGCTGCGGAATAGTAGCCAGGTGTTGATCGAGCAGGAATTTTAAACTGTAGTGATCTGTTCTTACCACAAATCGACGTCCCAGAGGTACGGCCTCCAATGCTTGACGGCTTGTACAATACCGATCAATTCCCGTTCGTACGCAGCCAAGGAATGGTGGCGCGGCGCCACTGCCCGATTGAAGAACGCCACCGGCCTGTCCTGAAGTAGCACCGCCCCGAAGCCGTGCGTAGATGCCTCACATTCGACGATGAAGGGCTGAGAGAAGTCTGGCAGCGCGAGCACAGGCAAAGAAGTCAATGCCGCCTTTAAGGCTTGGAATGCCTCCTCAGCCGCGTCGCACCAAGAGAACGCATCCTTCTTCAGCAGGGCCGTTAGCGGCGCGGCGATCGTCCCATACGATGCCACGAACTTGCGGTAGTAGCCCACCAGGCCGAGGAAGCCTCGCAACGCCCGAACCGAGCGGGAGCGCGGCCAGTCCAAGACGGCCTGAACCTTGGAGCTGTCCATGGCGACGTCGTCCGCCGAAATCACGTGGCCCAGGTACGCCACCGAGGATTCCCCGAAAGAGCACTTGGATCGCTTGACGAAGAGCTGGTTCTCGTGCAGCAACGTGAGGACGGCGCGAACGTGACGAAGATGGTTCGCCCAAGTGTTGCTATAGATGAGGATATCGTCGAAAAAGACGAGCACGAAGCGGCGCAAGAACAGCCGCAACACGTCGTTCATGAGGGCCTGGAACGTCGCCGGGGCGTTGGAGAGACCGAACGGCATGACCAAGAATTCGTAGAGGCCTTCATGCGTACGGAACGCGGTCTTGTGGACGTCGTCGGGGTGCATCCGCACCTGGTGGTACCCGGAGCGGAGGTCCAGCTTCGTGAAGTACCTGGCGCCATGAAGTTCGTCCAGGAGCTCGTCCACCACCGGAATCGGGAACGTGTCCTTCACAGTCTGGGCGTTGAGCGCTCTATAGTCCAAGCAGAACCTCCACGACCCGTCGACCTTCCGAACCAGCAGCACAGGTGATGAAAACGCAGACGTGCTCTTGCGGATGAGGCCCTGCGCTAGCATGTCGCGGCATTGGCGCTCCAACTCGTCTTTATGGGACGCCGGGTAACGGTATGGCCGGACGGCGATCGGCGCGGTCCCCGGCAACAAATGAATGCGGTGGTCCCATGCGCACTGTGGAGGAAGTCCCCTTGGGTCAGCAAAAATAGCAGCGAACGCAGCTAGGAGCTCGTCCAACAGGGTGCGTCCTTCGCAGGAGTGGAGGTGCAGACTTGCCGACCCGGCGACGCCCTGCCATTCGACGCGGTGGTCACTCCTCCAGAAGGACATCATCAAGCGACCGAAGTCCCACAGTATCGGTCCCAGCGATGCTAGCCACTGCGTGTCGAGCACCATATCATAGCCCGCCAGGGGTAGCACGAAGAAGTCGCCTCGGAATTCCTCGGAGCCAATGATGAAGGTCGTGCTCCGGTAAACGCCCACGCAAGGGACGCGCTCTCCATTGGCGACGGTGACCGTCAAGCTGCTGCGGAGCTGGTATCGCAGGTTAGTGCATGCTGCAGCCTCCTTGGACAGGAAATTGTGTGTTGAGCCGGAGTCGAGGAGAGCACGGAGTGAGGCGCCACCGATGGACGCGCTGACATGCATGGTTTCATTGGCCCGGACGCCCGCGATGGCATGCAGCGAGATCAGGGGGTCCTCCACGGGGGTGTCGTCGGTCTCATCGTCCTCGTCATCATGAAGCTCCAGGAAGAATAGGTGTGCACACACCCTATTGTGGCCACGAACGTACTTCTCGTTACAGTTGAAGCACAACCCGTCGGGGCGGCGGGCTTCCATCTCCTCAGGGGATAAGCGCTTGATGGTGCGGCCGGAGACCGTGACCGTCTGTGCTGGCGTCGACGCGGCTGCGGCGGCCGGGGTGGGCAGGATCCCTTGTTTGGTGACGAGCGACGTAGATGGGGCCGGTGTGGGCAGCAGTCCTTGTCGCTGTGGCCGGATCGCCTGCACGGCGAGCTCCCGTCGTTCGTACGCGCGTGCCAAACTCATGGCGATCTCGAGTGTTTGCGGATTTTGCATCTGGACGTCGAGGCTGATCGGTTCGCCGAGGCCAACGGTGAACAGCTGCACCTGTTGGTGCTCCGTCAAGGTACCGGCGCGCGCTAGGAGACCCAAGAATCGATCCTGGTACTCGGTCACCGTCCCGGAGCGTCGGCACGTGATGAGTTCGCCCAAGGGGTGAGACCGAAGTGCCGGCCCAAAGCGCAAGTTCAGGAGCTCGGAGAAGCGCCGCCAGGATGGGGTGCCTTCTTCCTTGCAGATGCGCATGTACCAGAGTTGCGTGGCATCATCCAGGTGAAGGGCAGCCAGCACGACCTTCTCTTCTTCCATGATCTGGCCCAATTGGAAGTAGGCTTTGCATCTGTTCAGGAACGGAAGGGGATCATCCACGCCTGAGTACTTGGGGAAGTCGAGCTTGCGGGTTTGGGTGGACGATCGTAGAAGGGCCTGCCGCCTCCTGAACGCGACCCGCTGGATTCCGGGTGGACCGGCGGTCGTTGCTCAAGCCGCTGGATGGCCTGGGCGTTCTTCTCCGTTTGCTCCACCAGGGATGTCACCGAAGTGGTGAGATCCTTCAGACCCTGGGCGAGGGTGGCGAGCGTCTCGGTGAGCTTCTCGTCGGTGGACATGGTGGTAGGCGCGGCAGCAGGAACGCCTGATCCTGATACCAAGGTGTTATGGTGAGGTTTACGTTGGGGTGGAAGAGGCAATGGCGCAGGCGCTGGCCTAGAGCTTCGCAGGAGATAGCCTCGGTTGGTAACTGGCCAAGGCTGTTCACCTTGAAGCCCTGGATCAATGGTGGTAGGAAGAAGGTAGCAAGAGGGTTTAGGAGATAATAATTTCTCTCTTGCCTTGATTGATTACACCGGCCAGGTATATATGCCACAGCCGTATCCCTGAACTAATCTCCTAACTTGCACACGAAGTAGGAAACTGAAACTCTATCCCTAACAAACTCAAACCGAACTCTATCTCTAAACAAATCCAAACCGAACTAGCTAAGACTAAATCTAATTGGACGCTGCAAAAGACTTCTTGGCGCGCCTGGAATATTGACGGAGTCCCCACATAACAGATTGACTCAGTCAAAATTCAGCAGTATAGACCTATATGTTTACTAAACGTTAGCTTCAAAATTTTTACAAAGGTTCTCACTAACCGCATTAATTTAGTGGCTCAAAAAGTTATCAGACCTTCTCAAACAACCTTTCTCGCTGGGCGATATATTTTAGAAGGAGTCGTTGTTCTACATGAGACAATACATGAACTACATAGGAAAAAGAAAAATGGAGAAAGTTAGACTTTGAAAAGGCCTATGATAAGGTCAAATGGCCTATGATAAGGTCAAATGGCCTTTCCTTCAACAGGTGTTGAGAATGAAAGGTTTTTCACCTGTATGGTGCTCATGGATAGAACAAGTGACTGCCAAAGACAGTGTTGGGATGAAAGTTAATGATGATGTCGGTCATTACTTCAAAACAAGAAAGGGTGTTAGACAAGGGGATCCCCTTTCACCTATTCTTTTTAACATAGTGGTGGATATGCTGGCAATTCTTATAGCAAGGGCTAAAGATGATGGTCAATTTAGGGGGATCGTTCCTCACCTAGTTGATGACGGCTTATCCATTCTACAGTACGCAGATGATACTATTATCTTTATGGAGAATGATTTAGATGAGGCCAAAAATATGAAGCTACTGCTCTGTGCATTTGAACAGCTTTCAGGGCTTAAAATCAATTTTCACAAAAGTGAGCTGTTTTGTTACGGTGCGGCCAAAGAGTTGGAGGTTGAGTACTCCCAAGTGTTTGGCTGTGATTTAGGATCCTTTCCTTTTAGGTACCTTGGCATCCCAATCCATCATAGAAAACTTAGAAATGTAGACCGGAAGGAAATCGAAGAGAGATTTCAGAATAAGCTAAGCAATTGGAAAGGAAAGGTGCTCTCTGTGGGGGGTCGGTTGATCCTCATTAATTCTGTACTTAGTAACCTATCCATTTTCATGTTGTCCTTCTTTGAAATCCCACGGGGAGTTCTAAAAAAACTAGACTATTATAGATCAAGATTTTTTTGGCAAAGTAATGGCACAAAAAGAAATATAGGTTAAATAAATGGGGAATACTTAGTACACCCAAAGATCAGGGTGGACTAGGGATACTAGACCTTCACCTACAGAACAAATGCATGTTAAGTAAATGGCTCTTTAAATTAATTAATGGAGATGGCATGTGGCTACAACCCCTTAGAAATAAGTACTTGCGACACAGAACCATCACACAAGTTGAATATATGCCTGGAGACTCACATTTTTGGTCTGGCCTTATGAAGGTCAAAGAAGAGTTCCTGCATATGGGCAAGTTCAACATTGGGGATGGTACTCAAGTACGTTTCTGGGAGGATGCTTGGCTAGATGCCTCGTCCTTCAAAGAACAGTTTCCGAATTTATATAACATTGTTAGAAAGAAAAGTGCTACAGTTGCGAGTGTTTTTAGCACCAGGCCTCTAAATGTTGCCTTCAGACGATCTTTGGTGGGAGATAACTTAAGGGCTTGGCAAACGCTAGTAGCCAAAGTTATAAATGTACACCTCATAGATCAAAGGGACACTTTTCGATGGACCATGTGCCAAAATGGAATTTGTACAGCTCGCTCAATGTATAGAGCGCTGGCTGTACCAAACATTGTACCTCGCAAACATATTATTTGGAAATTAAAATTGCCTCTCAAAGTAAAAATCTTCATGTGATATTTGATTAAAGGTGTAGTCCTGACCAAAGATAACCTAGCAAAACGTCAATGGAAAGGATGTTTGAAATGTTGTTACTGTAATCTAGATGAAACAATACAACATCTTTTTTTCGACTGTTATAATGCTAGATTGATATGGCGAATGGTACAAGATTCTTTTAATGTCGCAGCTCCAGTAAATATACATCATTTATTTGATGGTTGGCTACTTGGTGTGGATAGGAAACTTCGGTACAAGGCTTTGGTTGGGGCGTCAGCACTTTGTTGGGCAATTTGGTTAAGTCGAAATGATCTAGTTTTTAACAATACGAAAGTTGCTTCTCCTATGCAGGTGTTATTCAGAGGGACATATTGGATCCGTTTCTGGGGAATGCTGCAGAAAAAGGAGTATCAATCCCCATATCGTGTGCTTGAGACTGCGATCATGGAGGTTTTTGCCAAGAATGGCTGTTTTTCGAATAATAGACTTCCTAGTGTTTAATCATGGTTGAAACTCTTTGTGGTTTGAGGCCCAAAAGGGCGTTTTTGTTTCTTGTGGTTGTAATAAGCAAAACTCCAGACATGTACATAATTGATTCCCAATGGAAAGTGTATTTGTAAATAATATTAGTTTATTTTCATCAAATAGTTTCATATCATAGATTTTCCTGACATGGGTTTGGAAAGACATAATTTTTCATCAGTAGTGTCACATGGTCTGTTTTAGAGACTATATACTTACATCGAAACGGCAGGTAAAATATAATTAGGGCGCCAGTTTTTTGCAGAAATGACTGATGTTGTTCCAGGCTTACCTGATTGTCCTCAGAAAAGACACAAAGTGAGTAATCACTCCAGAAATGCAGGATGTATGGAAGTTGCATGTGTTAGATCAAACTAACAATACTTAGCACGTTAAGCATAAACAGGATCTACTAGTCTAACAAGATCACATCTAATACCTTAACTAAAGCGGAAAGGAGATGAGTTCGGCTTTATACCGGCGCTGTTGTTGTCCATGGCGTCGGTGCGGCCTGACGAAGTAGTAGCAGCGTGGGCTTCGTCGGGCTTGTAGCGTAGTCGTTCCTTGAGCGTCTTCTGAGGGTATCGATGGCCTTCAGGACGCCAGCGACACTGCCCAGGACGTGCGGCTCGAGCTTCCAGGCCTTCCAGCGCGCTTAGGGATCGGTGGGTGGATTAGGGTTTTAGGCAAACCTCGTTTGGCGTGAAGAGACCCGTGGGGGGACCCTTCCTTATATAGTCCGCGCTGTAGGCCCGGGGCCGAGTCCGTACACATCTAGATATTTACCTCCCGATCAAGGCAAAAACGGACTTAGGTTAGTTGGACTCTATCTCGAATTAAGGGGGCGAGATACGCTCCCCCTAATCCTCGATCTGTTGGTTGACCAAGGTCAAACCGATATCCAACATTCTCCCCCTTGACCGAAGGTCAATCAAACTTAAACTTAAAACTTAAACTAAAACTTAAACTAATACTTAATCTTAAACTAAAATCCTTCCTCAGTAAATCAGCAAGTACCAGACCAATGCGTCGTCAGCAGCACTACGGCACACTGGGACAACATTACCCATAGTCTATACTGAAAAACCTTGTTAGGACTATTTATTCTTATTTGGGGAAAACTAATGGCCCTGAACTAGGACCTTATCAAGGCTATCAACCAATCCCATACCTAGGACATGTTTCTGAAAGAGGAACGGTGGTATGCCTTTTGTGAGCGGATCCGCAATATTTTCTTTTGTACTTATGTGCTCAATCTTATAAGTGCGGTCCCGGTTTTTTCTTTCACGACACGATACTTAATATCAATGTGCCTAGAAGCACCACTTAATTTATCGTTAGCCACGAAGAAAACTGCAGCTTGATTATCGCAGTGCATTGTGATAGGTCTCGAGATACTATCCACAATTCTTAATGCCGGTATGAAACTTTTGAGCCACACGGCCTGTCCCGTTGCATCAAAACATGACACAAATTCAGCTTGCATTGTCGATGCAGCAGTTACACCTTGCTTACCACTTCTCCATGAAATTGCTCCCCCTGCTAGCATGAAGACATAGCCAGAAGTAGACTTTCTATCATCTTCATCACCAGCAAAGTCAGCATCAGTGTAACACTCAACCTCAAGATTATCTGATCTCCTATATGTGAGCATATAGTCTTTAGTGCCTTGGCAATATCTTAATACCTTCTTGACACCAACCCAGTGAGCCCATCCGGGTTTAGACTGATATCTACTAAAAACTCCGGCAGCGAATGCCAAGTCAGGACGCGTACAGACTTGTGCATACATTATGCTCCCAACAGCAGAAGCATAGGGAACGTTCTCCATTCTTTCTCTTTCTAAATCATTCTTAGGGGACTGTTCTTCACTAAACTTATCGCCCTTGTGAATAGGAACAGGTGAAGTGTTGCTCTTTTCCATATTATATCTTCTAAGCATTTTCTCAATATATGCTTTCTGAGATAATCCTAGTATTCTTTGAGCTCTGTTTCGGTGTATCTCAATGCCAAGCACATACGAGGCATCACCAAGGTCCTTCATGTCGAAGTTGGATGAAAGAAAATTCTTAGTCTCACGCAACATATTCTTATCGTTGCAAGCTAATAGTATGTCATCCACATACAACACTAGGATTATTATCTTTCCACCCTTTGCTTTGACATAGATGCAGCTATCTGCATTGGTCTCCTTAAATTCAAATTTCTTAATAACTTCTTCGAATTTAAGGTTCCACTGTCTGGATGCTTGCTTTAGTCCATAAATGGATTTCTTTAATCTGCATCCCATATGTTCCTTACCCTTAATAGCAAAACCTTCCGGTTGAGCCATGTAAATAGTCTCATCTAAATTGCCATTAAGGAACGCAGTCTTAACATCCATCTGATGTAGCTCCATATCAAAATGTGCTACTAATGCCATAACGATTCGAAAAGAATCTTTGGTAGACACAGGAGAAAAGGTTTCATTATAATCAACTCCTTCCTTCTGTGTAAATCCTTTTGCCACGAGTCTGGCCTTAAAACGTTCAACGTTCCCTCTGGAATCACGTTTAGTTTTGTAGACCCATTTGCAGCCTACTGGTTTGATCCCATTAGAAACTTCTACTAATTCCCAGACTTTATTTGCACCCATAGACTTAAGTTCTTCTTGCATGGCCTCAATCCACTTAGTGCAATTCTCACTCTCAACTGCTTGTCTGAATGTGGCAGGATCATTAATTTTCTCAACATCATATAAATCTTCACTCAAAAATGTCTCATAAATTCTAGAATCAATCGCCTTCTTCCTTTCCCTTTGCGACCTTCTTAATGGTTCGACCGCAACTGGTTCAGGAATATGTTGAGATATTTCTTGTGGAATTTCTTCCGCCTGAACATTAGCTGGCACCTGAGGCTCTAGTGGTGGCTCCACGTTTTCCTGCTGAATATCAGCAGTTGGCGCAGTGCTGCTCATCTGAGTAGGGGGAATCACTGGTGGTACATACTGATATACCTCCGTAGACTCTTGAATCACTGGTTCTGGAAGCTCAACCCGTAATTCTTCGAGACTGATTTCCCTCCTTGGAAAAATTCCATTAACGTCCGAGTCCTCTAGGAACACAGCATGTCTGGTCTCTACAAACTTATTGAAGCGACCAGGACAATAAAATTTGTACCCCTTTGATTTGTCTGGGTATCCAATAAAATGACAGCTTATTGTTTTAGAATCTAATTTCTTGTGCTGTGGATCAAACAGCTTTGCCTCAGCAGGGCAGCCCCATACTTTTAAATAATTTAAACACGGTTTCCTCCCATTCCACAACTCAAAAGGTGTCTTGGGGACTGACTTAGACGGAACCCGGTTTAGTATATGGGCGGCTGTCTTTAATGCTTCCATCCACAGCTCCACAGGGAGGCTAGAATGACTGAGCATGCTCCGTACCATATCCATGAGCGTACGGTTGCGACGCTCAGCAACTCCATTTTGCTGTGGTTCGCCTGGCATGGCGTACTGAGCTCTTATGCCATTTTCTTCTAAGTACTTAGCAAATGGTCCTTTAATTTGACCGTACTGTGCATGTCTCCCATAGTACTCACCTCCCCTGTCCGATCTTACTATCTTAATAGTAGTATTATGCTGTTTCTCAACTTCCTTTTGATATATCTTAAATATTTCTAACGCATCTGAACGCTTACGGATGGGGTAGATGTGTCCATAGCGGGAATAATCATCAGTGAATGTTATAAAAGAATCATAACCATCCACTGATTCTACAGAGAGAGGGCCACAGATGTCTGTGTGAATTATTTCTAACACGCCCGTACTCCTAGTAGCGCCTTTCTTAATTTTCTTAGCGTATTTCCCCTTAACACAGTCGATGCACTGCTCTAAGTCTGATAAATCTAATTTCTCTATTATTTCTTCTTTAATGAGACGATCCATTCTCCCCCTCGAAATGTGGCCAAGGCGATAGTGCCACAGTTTCGATGAGGTCTCATTAAAACGCTTACGCTTATTTGAAACATTAGCAACATTCATCACAGAATCATTACTTAAAGAGAGCATATATAGTTTGCCTTGCCTTTCAGCAAGACCCACATTTATTGAATTAAACTGAATCACACACTTGTCTTTATCAAATACACAAACGTGTCCTGAATCTGCTAAAGCTGAAACTGAAATAAGGTTTCTTTTCAAACTAGGAACATAAAGAACTTCATCTAAACTAAGCTGGAAGCCGCCTGGCAACTCTAAGACGAAGCTTCCAACGCCTTCAACCTCAACGCCGTTTCCATCAGCCACTCTTAGATTTCGCTCCCCCCTTCTTATAGTTTGGATCGTATGGAATGCCTGCAATGAATTGGAAATGTGCACGGTGGCACCTGAGTCAATCCACCAAGTACTAGGGGAAAAATCAGCTAAGAATAATTCATCAATAAAAGAGACAACATCATACTGAATGTTACCTTGCTTCTTTAGCCATTCCTTAAAACCTGCACAGTTCTTCTGAAGATGTTTGGGTGAATCGCAGAAAGAGCAAGTCATCTTGCCACCCTTTGACTGGTTAGCACGCTTAAACTTGTTGTCATTCTTGGGACCAAAACTCTTGTTCCCATTCTTCTTAAAGTGCTTCTTGTTGCCTTGCTTGCTGCTGCCTGACTCATGCTGGTTCTTAGGAGTGCAGACTGAGATTGCCAACCATGTTGACCACATCCTTCATCTTTTCTGTCTTAAGTCTCTCCTCCTCCTCAACACAGTAGCTTATTAAATCACTGATAGACCAAACAGTCTTGTTGGTGTTGTAGTTAATCTTAAAAGCAGCATACTGTTGAGGAAGTGAAGTCATGATGAAATGCACAAGGAAACCATCAGAGATCTCCATCTGCATTTCCTTAAGCTTATTTGTCATGTCACACATGTTGAGGATGTGCTCCCTGATTCCATTCTGACCATTGTACTGAGAGGAGACTAATTTCAGCATCAGGGTGCTTGCATAAGTCTTTGATGAGCTCTTGAAGTTCTCCTCAATCTTAGCCAGGAGCTCCTTAGCAGTGAGATCAACACCAGCAGTATTCTTAGTGGGAATAGCCCCCTTAATGCCGGCGCTGATTGTCTGAGTCATGACCATGATGGCGAGGCGGTTGGATCTCTCCCACTTCTCAATAGCAGTGGTAGTGCCCCCAGCAGTAGGAGCAGCAGGCTTATCTTCCCTGAGTGCGAGATCAAGGTCGTTCCACATCAGGCACGTCTGAATCTGTCCTTTCCACTCGGGGAAGTTCGCTCCGTTGAGCGGCTTGATGTTGTTGAGGTACGATGCAACTGAGTTGACATTTGTCACTGAAATAAAAGACAAATAAAACTTAGCTTAGTAAATAATAGTATACAAAGAAATGCGAATAAAAGCATGAAATAACCCTACGGTGGTCTGATTAAAACATGCATTAAATTTCAATTTGCAATCACCGGTGGGGAAAACAAACGAAATTCGTCTTAATACTCATGAATAAACAACGGTGGTTGAAATAAACATAAGTTTACTCTAAATAAATTTCCCGGTGGTTCCATTTATCTAGAGGCATCTCTAAGTATAAGGTGGATTTAAACTTAAAATTTCAGTAATCATCTTAAAATAACTTAGCAGAAAAATTGTATGAACACCAACATCTTAAATAAAAGACTTATGCAATAATTAACTTAGCTAAAAACAGGAATTAATAATTACTTAAAACTGAAAACATACTGAAAAACTTAATAAATGGAGAAAATCAATTCAGCCCGTGACTTAAACTAGCCCACAACAGCCCACAGGCTCGCGGCCCACTTAAAACGCGCGCGGCCCAGCAGCTAGGCGGCCCAGCGGCCCACGCACGCGCAGCGTTGCTTGCGCGCGCGCCCGAACGCGCGGCCCAGCCAAAACCCTTATGCGCGCGTGCTCGGCCCAGCAGCTAAGACAGGCCAGCAGCTAAATGGCCCAGCGGCTAAGACAGGCCAGCAGCTAAATGGCCCAGCGGCTAAGGCGGCCCAGCCCAACTAACGCGCGCGGCCTCGCTTGCGCGCGCGCGCGGACGAAGACGCGGCTTAGCGCGGCCCAGCCCGAAGGCAAAAGCAGCCTGCGAACTGATCTAATGGGCCAAAGCCCAGCGAACCGACGGGCGGGCCGCCGAAGCGGCCCAGCCGACGTCGCCGCCCCCCGCGCTCATCCGAGCCGTCCGCTGCATCGGACGGCCGAGCGCGCGGGCTGGCCGTATAAAAGCGGCGCTCAGCCGGGGGGGGGGAGTGAACCCTAGTCACTTTCTCCTCCCCCCTTCTCCACTCGCTTCGGGCGCTCCGCGCCGGCGGCGGCGGAGCACTTCTCCGCCCGCCGCCGTCCTTCGCCTCTTCTCCCCCACGACCGGTGAGCGAGGGCCAAGATCTGGAAGACCAAGGGCCGTCGCGCCGGAGCGCCGCCGAGCCGGAGCGCCAGCGGACCTTCTCTGCGTACCGCGTGCGAGATCGCGCGCGGTCCGTCGAGAGGGTACCGTTGGTGCTGCTACGGCCGGTGGCGGCGGCGCAAAACTGATGCGCCGCCGTGGAGGGAAGGCCGCGGCCAATGGGCCCGCTACGCAGCGACTTCACCATGTCGCATGCGAGAGCGGGACCGAGGCACGCGGTCGTGAGGACGGCGGTCGCGCGCGGCGAGCTCATGCCACGCGCGGCCGCCGTAAAGGCTAGGGTAAGCCTCCGAAGTTCTTAGGGTTAGGGTTTCGGGGAACCCTAGATCTGGGGATCTAGGGTTTGGGATCCGTGATCCCCTTATTTTCTTTGCTTTTTCACTGATTTCCCCCTTTCTCTTAATGCTTTTGGGTGGGCTGTAATGATGTACATGATGTAATTTTTTTTTTGTGGGTGGGCTGAGATGATGTAAAACAGCGGGGATGGGCTGAGATGGATGCGTAAAACGTGGTAAAACATGTAGACAGTAACATGCTTATGAAAAACCGGAACCCTAAACGAGTAGATCTTAGGTAAAACATGAAAGAACTTAACTAAACTGAGCGTGAACTTATCAGATCTAAAGCTAAAACTTGACAAACTTATCTGAGTTAAAACTGATGAGTCGGTAAAACGTGATAAACTTAAAGAAAACTGAACTAAAACATGATAGATCTAAGCCGAGAAACTCACTGTTTAACTAAAAACATGTTTAAAAAACTGAGCATAGGCATGAAATCTTTACTGATCAAAATAAATCTGAACTAAAACATGCCACAAGTCGTGTAGATCTAAACTAAAAACAAGAACTTTAACTTAACTGAGCAAATCTACACATAAAACCGAACTGTCAAACTTAAGAAACGTGTTAGGGATCTAGTAGAGCTAGATCTAGGCGACTGATACCAATTGTTAGATCAAACTAACAATACTTAGCACGTTAAGCATAAACAGGATCTACTAGTCTAACAAGATCACATCTAACACCTTAACTAAAGCGGAAAGGAGATGAGTTCGGCTTTATACCGGCGCTGTTGTTGTCCATGGCGTCGGTGCGGCCTGACAAAGTAGTAGCAGCGTGGGCTTCGTCGGGCTTGTAGTGTAGTCGTTCCTTGAGCGTCTTCTGAGGGTATCGATGGCCTTCAGGACGCCAGCGACACTGCCCAGGACGCGCGGCTCGAGCTTCCAGGCCTTCCAGCGCGCTTAGGGATCGGTGGGTGGATTAGGGTTTTAGGCAAACCTCGTTTGGCGTGAAGAGACCCGTGGGGGACCCTTCCTTATATAGTCCGCGCTGTAGGCCCGGGGCCGAGTCCGTACACATCTAGATATTTACCTCCCGATCAAGGCAAAAACGGACTTAGATTAGTTGGACTCTATCTCGAATTAAGGGGGCGAGATACGCTCCCCCTAATCCTCGATCTGTTGGTTGACCAAGGTCAAACCGATATCCAACAGCATGCAGTAACTTGCAACCTGGAACTGCTGTGTGAGCACAACAATACGACTCCTGTTCCTCCTGTCTGGAAGGTGCTCTAGAATAGTTTCCAGTCTACATTGGTGGTTAGGTCTTCGAGGCCAACAAGATATGTTTTGTTTTTCAGGTGCTCCTTCACTTTGGCAAACTGGTCGTCCAGGCCTTCCTCCATTGGCAGAACTAATCCATCATCATGGAACTGATATATCAAGCTTCTGAGGAACTCATGGAGATTGAAAGGGTTCCCCAGATTGACATTGACCCAAGCACGGTAGCTGAATTTTCCCCAGATTTTTGTGTTGTCATAGGCCTTCCTGATCATGGACTTGGATAATGCTCCAAGATCATTCCTTGACACACACACAGAGATCACCTGATGGTCGCTGTCCCTCCTGGTGACCAACTTGGTGAGAGCATCCATGTCCTGTTGCTTCCTAGCAGTGCTCCTTGCTTCAGCGAGCATGTCAAATGGTGAACCAACGGTAGCTGGCTGCGTCAGCTCCATGACAGGATTGGGGCCACCAGATCACTAATAAGCTTGTAGCGCTCCTTCCTCTGGTTCACATCCTGGGCTCTCACCTTCAATTCCTTTATGATGCTAACTGCCTCATCTAGGGGCAACGTTGGCCGCATCCACGATGGGATCACGCGGTGCCACCAGTCAGGCTTGGTGTCCAGGTGGATGACAAACTCAATGCTGTCTTCCACATCATAGGCAAGGTCACGAACCTGAGTCACCCAGGATCTCACGACGTTGTTCCTGACATGCTCTTCAGTGGTGATGCTGAGGAAGGACTGCATCATATGAAACTCTCCAGCAATAAACACCAGGTTAGACAAGCAAAGGAGGACTTTCTTCTGGCAGGGTGGGAAAAGGGGACAGAAGAGGAAATACCACTTAATAAAATGGGAAAAGATATGCACAAGCAAAAAGAAAGGGGGGTTAGGTATCAAGGACATTAGAAAGATGAACATAAGCCTACTCTGCAAATGGTGGTGGAAACTGGAGAAACAAAATGGGATCTGGCAAAGGTTGGTCAGAGCCAAATATATGCAAAACAAAACAGTTAGATCTGTGAAACACAGACTAACTGATTCTCCAGTCTGGTCTGACCTGTTGAAAGTCAAAAACATATACCTAAGGGGCAGGAAAATCCAAACCAAAAATGGTAAGAATACTCTCTTTTGGGAGGATGTGGGGGTTAAAGAAGAAGCTTTGTGTGTTCTTTTCCCTGAGCTGTATAACCTATGCCAGGAAAAGGAAATCACTGTATTCAATTTTTTGGTCAAAAATGGCCAGATATCCTTCAATAGATGGCTAAACCCCGATCTATTTGAAAAATGGATGGAAATTGTAAATGCGGCTTTCTCATTCACATATGAGAACTCAAATGACATAATTGGTTGGAAATGGAACGCTAAAGGGAGTTTCACAACCAAATCGGTGTATGACAGCATTACTAGTGGAGGGGACTCTAGATGCAAGCACATATGGAAAGCCAAAATCCCATATAAAATCAAGATATTTGTATGGCTATTGGAGAACAATGCAGTACTGACTAAAGATAACTTGATACGAAGGAAATGGGTAGGGGACCCAACATGCTACTTCTGCTCTCAACCAGAATCCATAAACCACCTTTTCTTTCAATGCCCAACTGCTAAAGTGGTATGGGTAATCATAGGCAAATGCCTTGGGGCAAACAATACACCACGTAGTATTCACCAGTACAATCTATGGGTAAGACATTGGCTCCCTCATGGGGGCGCAGTATATACATTTGGCTTTGCAGCCGTGTGCTGGGCCATCTAGAAGAGTAGAAACAAGACCTGTTTTGATAAGAAACAGCTGAGAAATCCGGCTGAAATCATAATACTTGCATGTTCATTTATGACATTTTGGACAGGTCTGTACAAGACTTCCAAGGGAAAATTCTGGAGGGAGTGCAGCTGCTCGTCGCCTTTGCTCAACAGGTGATGACCAAGAACAAGCCCCCGGCGACACTGGCGCTACCCCCTGCTGATGATGATCAGGAAGAAGAATGAGAAGGGAGATGAGCCGGGAGCGCCTGCCTGAAAAAAGAGCAAGGAGACCGGGAGAAATCAGACTGCAAACTTTTGCTGACAGCTCATAGCTGTAATAAATCTCATGTAGTAGTTAAGCTGGTAAACTGGGGAAACTTTGGATGTATCAGGAGACCTGGTCATCGTGGTGGTCTGGTAGAAGCCTTAGCCTGAATCAGGTGTAGCTTTCTGTAGGTCAAATCTGTAGGCTTCGAATCTTCTGCTCTCCTCTCTGCTTCGAACCCTGTTTCTAAAACTCCTGGTATTTCCGTTATTGAAATGGAAATGGGGCGTGGCCTCTTATCGAAAATAAACACCAGGTCACGCTGTGTGCTCTGACGCAGATTTGACTCCTCCTCTATCGCTGACTGGGCCTTGCTCAGCGTCCCCTCCACCAATGACTTGGCGACCCCAAGCACAAGGTCTGTCATTGCTCTCTTTATTTTTCCTTGTGTGTATCTGTGGTAGCAGCTAACACCACACAACGCTATTGACCAAAACTGCAAATAGAGATGGAACTATAAATGTTGATTTCAGCTACGAAACAGCTAGTGTCGAAATTGTTAAACAAGGCTGGCAAAGTCCTGTTAGCTGAGTGGGAATCATGACAAATCAATTTAGGTCTTGCCTATTGAACCCTCAACTTAATGAATCGTGTAAAAGCTGGTACCTCTTGGTCAAGGAATCTGCACCAAACCTAACTCCTTGTTCAAGTGAACCTGTTTCAAAATAAAACTTAATCAAGCGGGAATGTTGGACAAATTAATTGCTGATGGTTACATGGGGCAAAAAGGATCACTTAAATATAACATAACTGGTTGCATCAGGAAATAATATGTTGTAAAACAAGAGCAGCTTGGAGTAATTGATTGCACACCATAGTTCTTACACAGTGTAAATCATATCATACTAATTCAGATGTCCTTAGAATTATAATTTTCTATCAGCCAGCTGGCACTGAGATGGTAAATGCCACCAAATAATGTAGACACCGTTGTCTGTTGAAGTTGTCTCAAGCAAATCTTATGCTCAACCATTATTTCTTTTAGGGATTACAGGTATTATATATGCAACTAACTGACTAACAAGCTGCATTGCCTGCACGATTTTGTTGCGCGGTCTAGTTTCAATGTTCAGATGCTCCATTTTCCCAAACAGTTGTGTGAAAATTAATGGCAAAATAATACTCATAGACTTACAAAAGATGTTGGGACCTATTCACCGACTTGCTTCATCGCACTGTACTGCACAAAGAATCTAAATATAGACTTTAGATGCTAGAATTCACTGGCGTACAATGTGAGCTATCCTGAATGCACTATAACTCTTGAACCAAAATTGGCCTAATCTGAAGGAGTAAAGATATGAACTATCGAATTTGTGTAGCAGCCAAAACACATAAACTAGTCCTGAATCTGAATTTCAGAACTCTATACACTGCACAATGATCTGGTTTTTATTCTTATAATGAACAGAATATCCTTGCATCACCCTTAAAACAAAGAAGTGCACTGAATAAACCTAAGAACAGCCTTTTGAGATGCATGGGCAGGTTTATGTGCAAAAAGAAAAAGGTATGGATGTAGATCTGTGATTGCATCAACTTGAGTACACTCTAACCTATGCTTAGGTTCTGAGATTTATAGGTGATGTTCAAACTGCGGAGCAATGTTGGCTGATGGAATATTTTTAAATGTGTATTCTCTTCTATATGTGAGGCCTCCAGCCTATATATCTACACAAAGATTCATCAGTCAGTACAATTGAACTGTTTCTACTTTCACTTGAACTGTTTCTACTTTCACTCAGTACCAATGTGTGGTCAGGAAAGTGCAATCGATGTGATTCAGAGAAGCAAGTTTGCAACTTATGCATCAGGAGGTAAAAAAGATCTCGAATCACGAGACCAGGAATCTGCCTTTGCCCGTTGCTGACTGTGGGGATTTCGTGGAGCAGTGGGTGCCGTGGGCGGGTGTCAGGTGTCGGGGCTAGGGAATGGGGCCGGACGGCGCCATGGATTTGGGGCCTGTGGTGGATTGAAGCACTCGTAGTCAACTGCTGTCAACTGGAGCCAGGAGGGACTCGCGCCCGGCCGCAGGGGGAGGAAATGGAGAGGCTGGCATTGGTCGAATCCACACCGAAACCAATCGAAAGCAAGCAGCTTGGTAGAAGCACTGACCTGGAGAAGAAGGGATCCGAGCTTGGCTTGGGGAGAGATCGAAGAACCAGGGGTACGGGCTGAGGTTGGTGGCCGGATGAAGGTCGAGCTGCTGCGTTCTTCTTGAGGATTCGAGCTGCTGTGTTTGAAGATTTATATGCAAACCAACCGGATGGAAATCTAGTTGACTTGACTCGAGACCAAGACGCCGGATA